>LR738552.1:472500-475000 GCA_902685375.1 Neostethus bicornis | reverse complement strand
GTACGGAGGAGTGTGTGTAAGACGGGGGTGGAGTGTGTGAGTGTGTGTGGGGGGGAGATGGTGAGGGGGGGGGGTGTACAGAGGTGTGGGCGGTGGATAAGACTCTCTCTGCAGCAGTGTGTGTGTGAGACGGGGATGGAGTGTGTGTTTAAGGCCCCGCCCACACGTAGCCGGGTATTTTTGAAAACACATATTTTTATCCGTGTGCGACAAGTAAAGCACTTACGTCATACGTGTGCGTCTTTGTTTACGTGGGTAGCGTGGATCCACGCTGCAGAATGACGAGGGGTTCTGATTGGACGGATCAGAACTTACGTTTAGATACATACTGCCCTCTACTGGTCTGGTATGGGCGGGGCATAAGGGTAGGGGGTGGAGTCAGACTCACTCTGCAGAAGATCTGTGTGTGTGTGTGTGTGTGTGTGTGTGTGTGTGTGTAGAAGCGTGGTATGAAGAGGTGGAGGGGTAGATAGGATCCACTTTGCAGCAGTGTGTGTGTGTAAGGGGGTATATGGGAGTGTGTATGAGTGGATCGTGAGAGAGATCAGGTCTTTTAATTTGCAGCAGTGTGTGTGTGTGTGTGTGTGTGTGTGTGTGTGTGTGTGTATAAGAGTGTATTGAGGGTACAGTGAGCCATGTATAGCGGGTACTGTGTGTGTGAGTGTATGTTGTGAAGTAGGAGGGGAAGCAGGTGTGTTACTCTACAGCAGTGTATGTGTGTGTGTGTGTAGGTGTGTGTGTGTATGGTGTGTGTGTGTGTGTGTGTGTAGGTGTGTATGGGGTGTGTGTGTGTGTAGGTGTGTATGGTGTGTGTGTGTGTGTGTGTGTGTGTGTGTGTGTGTGTGTGTGTGTGTGTGTGTGTGTGTGTGTGTGTGTGTGTGTAGGACTCACTCTGCAGCAGCTCCACCACCAGGTTCAGCAGGTCTTTGGGTGTGTGTAGGGTGTATATCGGTGTGTGTATGAGGATGGTGTGTGTGTGTGTGTGTGTGTAGGTGTGTGTGTGTATGGTGTGTGTGTGTGTGTGTGTGTGTGTGTGTATGGTGTGTGTGTGTGTGTGTGTGTGTGTGTGTGTGTGTAGGACTCACTCTGCAGCAGCTCCACCACCAGGTTCAGCAGGTCTTTGGGTGTGTGTAGGGTGTATATCGGTGTGTGTATGAGGATGGTGTGTGTGTGTGTGTGTGTGTGTGTGTGTGTATGGTGTGTGTGTATGGTGTGTGTGTGTGTGTGTGTGTGTGTGTAGGACTCACTCTGCAGCAGCTCCACCACCAGGTTCAGCAGGTCTTTGGGAACCACTACAGAACTGGATCCAGGACCAGATTTCTGAGTTTTAACTCGACTCTTTTTTCCCATGATGCTGTGGGACAGAGACACGGCCTTAGTAACCACACACCCATAGCAACCACACACCCATAGCAACCACACACCCATAGCAACCACACACCCATAGCAACCACACACCCATAGCAACCACACACCCATAGCAACCACACATCCTTAGCAACCACACACCCATAGCAACCACACACCTATAGCAACCACACACCTATAGCAACCACACACCCATAGCAACCACACACCCATAGCAACCACACACCCATAGCAACCACACACCCATAGCAACCACACACCCATAGCAACCACACACCCGTAGCAACCACACACCCGTAGCAACCACACACCTATAGCAACCACACACCTATAGCAACCACACACCCATAGCAACCACACACCCGTAGCAACCACACACCTATAGCAACCACACACCCTTAGCAACCACACACCCATAGCAACCACACACCCATAGCAACCACACACCCATAGCAACCACACACCCATAACAACCACACACCCATAGCAACCACACACCTATAGCAACCACACACCTATAGCAACCACACACCCATAGCAACCACACACCCATAACAACCACACACCCATAGCAACCACACACCCATAGCAACCACACACCTATAGCAACCACACACCCATAGCAACCACACACCCTTAGCAACCACACACCTATAGCAACCACACACCTATAGCAACCACACACCCATAGCAACCACACACCCATAGCAACCACACACCCAGAGCAACCACACACCTATAGCAACCACACACCCATAGCAACCACACACCCTTAGCAACCACACACCTATAGCAACCACACACCCATAGCAACCACACACCCTTAGCAACCACACACCTATAGCAACCACACACCTATAGCAACCACACACCCATAGCAACCACACACCCATAGCAACCACACACCTATAGCAACCACACACCCGTAGCAACCACACACCCATAGCAACCACACACCTATAGCAACCACACACCCATAGCAACCACACACCCATAGCAACCACACACCCATAGCAACCACACACCTATAGCAACCACACACCTATAGCAACCACACACCCATAGCAACCACACACCCATAGCAACCACACACCCATAGCAACCACACACCCATAGCAACCACACACCTATA
>LR738552.1:460000-462500 GCA_902685375.1 Neostethus bicornis | reverse complement strand
CCAGCGGGACGGTCAGACCCCTGGTACTCCAGCGGGACGGTCGGACCCCTGGTACTCCAGTGTGACGGTCGGACCCCTGGTACTCCAGCGGGACGGTTGGACCCCTGGTACTCCAGTGTGACAGTCGGACCCCTGGTACTCCAGGGAGACGGTCGGACCCCTGGTACTCCAGCGGGACGGTCGGACCCCTGGTACTCCAGGGAGACGGTCGGACCCCTGGTACTCCAGCGGGACGGTCGGACCCCTGGTACTCCAGGGAGACGGTCGGACCCCTGGTACTCCAGCGTGACGGTCGGACCCCTGGTACTCCAGCGGGACGGTCGGACCCCTGGTACTCCAGCGGGACGGTTGGACCCCTGGTACTCCAGTGTGACGGTCGGACCCCTGGTACTCCAGCGGGACGGTCGGACCCCTGGTACTCCAGCGTGAAAGTTCGACCCCTGGTACTCCAGCGGGACGGTCGGACCCCTGGTACTCCGGTGGGACGGTCGGATCCCTGGTACTTCAGCAGGACGGCCAGACCCCTGGTACTCCAGTAGGACGGACCCCTGGTACTGCAGTAGCATGGACCCCTGGTACTCCAGCGGGACATGTCTGTCTGATGAGGAACCTCTATATTGCGGATTTCATTTCATCCTCTCATCCGGCCCCTGTGGCATGGAGGAAGCGGTAGCAACGATGCCTTTAACCGGACGTTCTTATTATTATTAACAAACGTCAGTAGAAAATACTGACGGTCGGTGCGGCATCAGCAATAACTAGAACGGTGCATCGGTCTGTCGTGGTAAAGAGAGAGCTGAGCCGAAAAGGAAAGCTCTCGATTTACAAGTCGATCTACGTTCCAACCCTCACCATGGTAACCAGGATCTACTTTCCTACCCTCACCATGGTAACCAGGATCTACGTTCCTACCCTCACCATGGTAACTAGGATCTACGTTCCTACCCTCACCATGGTAACCAGGATCTACGTTCCTACCCTCACCATGGTAACCAGGATCTACATTACTACCCTCACCACGGTAACCAGGATCTACGTTCCTACCCTCACCATGGTAACCAGGATCTACTTTCCTACCCTCACCATGGTAACCAGGATCTACGTTCCTACCCTCACCACGGTAACCAGGATCTACTTTCCTACCCTCACCATGGTAACCAGGATCTACATTACTACCCTCACCATGGTAACCAGGATCTACGTTCCTACCCTCACCATGGTAATGAGATCGCGGGTACAAGCGGCCGAAATGAGCTTCCTCTGCAGGGTGGCTGGGCTCTCACTCAGAGATCGGGTGAGGAGCTCTACCATCCGGGAGGAGCTCGGTGTTGAGCCGCTCCTCCTCCAGGTCGAGAGGAGCCAGATGGGGTGGTTCGGGCATCTGGTCAGGATGCCCCCCGAGCGCCTCGCGGGCGAGGTGTTTTGGGCACGTCCCACCGGGAGGAGACCAAGAGGCAGACCCCGGACCCGCTGGAGAGACTATGTCTCACAGCTGGCCGGGAAACGAAATTGGATCCTACCAGGTGAGCTGGAGGATGCAGCCGGGGTGAGAGAGACCTGAGCTGCCCGTTTGAGGCTGTTGCCCCCGACGACCTGATCCTGGAACAAGCGGAAGATGACAGAACGGATGGAAAGTAGAAAATACAAACTTCCGAGTTTCACACGAGCTTTCTGATTGGGTTCCTAAAGGACTTCAAGTCCAGAAACACGATCTGGATTTAAAGCCACGATCTGAACCAGGAACTTTAAGCACCGCCTAAAAGTTCTTTAAGAAGTTTCCTGAAAAAACAATAAAAACTTTAGTTTTATTGTTTCATCTGAAAGGACGTCAGGAATAAAATCCTGATCCTCATTTATTTAACGTTCTGACGCCCAAATTTATCGATTTGTAAACTTTTACACAATCCGATCGATCGGTAAAGCTGTGTGGACTTTAACTGGAAGCAAAGTCAGAAGCTGCCAAATGGTGAGAGAAAAAGAAGAGACGTGAGGACAGTGAAACGAAGCATTCGAAGCAGAGTTAGAAAACAGACGTCTGTCAGAGTCGAACTATCGTAAGAAAAGATTGTTTATTAATTAAACAAGACTTCAAAGTGTTTCAGGGTTTGATGATCGAGACGTTTCCACTTTCATCAGAAATCATTTTCAATCTAACAGAAGGAAGTACAGACGCAGTGTTTACCTTGAGGATGCTGATAGAGAAGTACAGGGAAGGTCAGAGGGAGCTGAAGTACAGGGAAGGCCAGAGGGAGCTGAAGTACAGGGAAGGTCAGAGGGAGCTGAAGTACAGGGAAGGTCAGAGGGAGCTGAAGTACAGGGAAGGTCAGAGGGAGCTGAAGTACAGGGAAGGTCAGAGGGAGCTGCACTGTGTCTTTGTAGATCTAGAGAAAGCGTATGACAGGGTACCTAGAGAAGAACTATGGTATTGTATGAGGAAGTCTGGTGTGACAGAGAAGTATGTTAGAGTGGTTCAGGACATGTATGAGGGCTGTAAGACAGT
>LR738552.1:440000-442500 GCA_902685375.1 Neostethus bicornis | reverse complement strand
AGAAAATGTTCAACTCAGATTTTCAATTAAAACTTATGAATTTGTCAAATTTCTGAAAATTTTACAAAACCTTTTTATAGTTTTTTGAAAAGTTTTGCAATTTTTGAATTTTTTAAATATTTCACATTTTTTGCAAATTTTTGTAAATTTTTATTGAAATTTTGGCAAATTGTTAAATTTGCCAAAATTATTTCAAATTTTTGTGAAAATTTTGTAAATTTATACAAACTTAAAATTTTATAAAATTTCAAAGATTATAGTAAAATTTTTGAAATTTTTTTCTAAAATTTCAAAAATTTAGTAATTTTTTTTTTTTATTAAAAGATTTTAGTAAAATTTGTGGAAATTTTTTCTAAAATTTAAAAAATTTTAGAAAATTTTTTTCTAAAATTTTTATAAAATTTACAAAAAGATTTTAGTAAAAAAAAATTTAATTAAAATTTTTGAAATTTTTTTTACTCAAATTTTCAGAATATTGTGCAAATTTTCTCCTTTTTTTCGTCGAAACGTGACACTTTGTTTTTACCTGCGCAGGTGAAACTCGGCCGCGAGGCTCCGAACTCTAAGCTGGTGAAGGTTCCCGCCGGCCCGCATCGGACCGGGCTCTCCGCCGCGTCCCGTTCCTCCAGAAACCAGAACCTGGACGAGTGCCGCCTCCTGGACTTCGAGTCGAGGGATCGCCCCCTGGTGGTAAACTTCGGCTCGGCCACCTGACCCCCCTTCATCAGCCACCTGCCCGCGTTCCGCCAGCTGGTGGAGGACTTCAGCGACGTGGCCGACTTCCTGCTGGTGTACATCGACGAGGCGCACCCCTCCGACGGCTGGGTGGCCCCCAGGATGGGCCCCTGCTCCTTCAGCTTCCGGAAACACCAGAACCTGGAGGAGAGGATGGGCGCCGCGCGCCAGCTCCTCGAACACTTCTCGCTGCCGCCGCAGTGCCAGCTGGTGGCCGACTGCATGGACAACAACGCCAACGTGGCGTACGGCGTGGCCAACGAGCGCGTGTGCATCGTGCACCGGAGGAAGATCGCCTACCTGGGCGGGAAGGGTCCGTTCTTCTACCACCTGAAGGACGTGAGGCGGTGGCTGGATCGGGCCTACAGGGGGCGGTAGGAGGACAACGGAGGGACTCAGGGTCTGAAGGATGGACGCAGAGCGGGCTTCCTCTTTCAGGTTCCTCCTCAGAGGGTTTCACTCCCGGTCCGTCGTCATGGCAACGGGCGCTCCTTCGTTTGCATTGTTTGTTCTGTTAAAAAAACAAAGAGGTCTCATCGGGATGGAAACGATCCGGGTTCTTCCTGTTTGGAACGCCACATGTGCTTCCTGTATTAAACACACACACACACACACACACACACACACACACACACGCACACACACACACACACACACACACACACCATCTCCTCCATCGTCCATCAAACCTTTATTTTTATCCCAAAAGAGATAAAAACGTCGACTTTTTTATTCCATAAAACAAACATTAGTTATTATTTTATTATTTTCTTCTAAAAACTTTGTTTAGACTCAAATTTTTCTCCAAATTAAAAAAAAATCAATTAACAAAAAGATAATTAAATATATTTTATTATATTTTTAAACAAATAGAACTCCGTCTCATTTTCTCCTGAACAGTCACCTTCTTATCCGCCTATACCTCATGGGGTGCCGAAGCCTATCCCAGCTGATTCAAGACGAGGGGTAGGGTACACCTCGAACAGGTCGCCAGTCTGTCACACACACACACACACACACACACACACACACACACACACACACACACACACACACACACACACACACTCATTCCTAGGAGCCAATCAACCTAACCTGTATGTCTTTGGAGGACACCAGAGAAACCCCCCCCCACACACACACAGGTAGAACATGTAAACTACACACAGAAAACCAGTGATTTAATCCTGTCTCCGGGACTCAAACCCGATCTTCCTGCTTTTTCTTTTTTTTTGCGTTCTTAATTCATCGGAGAAATTTGTGTGCTGCATTGCACCGCAGCAGGCTGTCATGACGGCGCCAATGGTGGGAGAAACGGGGGTTTAGGTGTCTTCTACAAGGACCCTAGACATGAGCTTAGCACACACACACATATATATATACACACACACACACACACACACACACACACACACACACACACACACACACACACTCATTCCTAGCAGCTAATCAACCTAACATCCATGTTTTTAGAGGAAACCAGAAAAAACACACACACACACACACACACACACAGGTAGAACATGTAAACTACACACAGAAAGGCTAGTGTTTCAAACCTCGTCCTCGCCCAGGATTCAAACCACCGACCCACCTCTCTGAAAAAGAACAAGACCCCTAAACGGAGCGCCACCTACAGGAGCGCCACCTACAGGAGCGCCTCCTACAGGAGCGCCTCTTACAGGAGCTCCTCCTACAGGAGCTCCTCCTACAGGAGCGCCTCCTACAGGAGCGCCTCCTACAGGAGCTCCTCCTACAGGAG
>LR738552.1:350000-425000 GCA_902685375.1 Neostethus bicornis | reverse complement strand
CGTGGACTCTTTGGTGGTCTCAGTGATGGGTGGGTGGGTGGAGGGAATGGAGCTACAGAGGGGGGCACTAATGGACCCTAACTCAGCTCCTGTAACGAAAGGAAACAGGGTGTTAATTTGGGAGGAGGCGCAGCGGCGTAAACGGGTTCTGCTCAACATGCCGTTTATCTCTAACGGGGTCGCAGGGTCCTTGTTCACGAGTGGGGGAAGGATGGAGCGGGAGATGGACAGGCGGACCGGTGCGGCATCAGCAATAACTAGGACGCTGCATCGGTCCGTCGTGGTAAAGAGAGAGCTGAGCCGAAAAGCAAAGCTCTCGATTTACAAGTCGATCTACATTCCTACCCTCACCATGGTAACCAGGATCTACGTTCCTACCCTCACCATGGTAACCAGGATCTACGTTCCTACCCTCACCATGGTAACCAGGATCTACGTTCCTATCCTCACCATGGTAACCAGGATCTACGTTCCTACCCTCACCATGGTAACCAGGATCTACGTTCCTATCCTCACCATGGTAACCAGGATCTACGTTCCTACCCTCACCATGGTAACCAGGATCTATGTTCCTACCCTCACCATGGTAACCAGGATCTACGTTCCTACACTCACCATGGTAACCAGGATCTACGTTCCTACCCTCACCATGGTAACCAGGATCTACGTTCCTACCCTCACCATGGTAACCAGGATCTACGTTCTTACCCTCACCATGGTAACCAGGATCTACATTCCTACCCTCACCATGGTAACCAGGATCTACGTTCCTATCCTCACCATGGTAACCAGGATCTACGTTCCTACCCTCACCATGGTAACCAGGATCTACGTTCCTACCCTCACCATGGTAACCAGGATCTACGTTCCTACCCTCACCATGGTAACCAGGATCTACGTTCCTATCCTCACCATGGTAACCAGGATCTACGTTCCTACCCTCACCATGGTAACCAGGATCTACGTTCCTATCCTCACCATGGTAACCAGGATCTACGTTCCTACCCTCACCATGGTAACCAGGATCTATGTTCCTACCCTCACCATGGTAACCAGGATCTACGTTCCTACACTCACCATGGTAACCAGGATCTACGTTCCTACCCTCACCATGGTAACCAGGATCTACGTTCCTACCCTCACCATGGTAACCAGGATCTACGTTCCTACCCTCACCATGGTAACCAGGATCTACGTTCCTACCCTCACCATGGTAACCAGGATCTACGTTCCTACCCTCACCATGGACTGATTTCAGACTGGGATATAATGAGTGTGTGTGTGTGTCCCTCCAACAGCCTGGCGACCTGTTCTATCCGTACTGATGTCAGTGTCGTGTGAGCGAGATCTGGTCCCTGTTTTTCCTCTCGGACCCTCTGACCTGCTCCGGTTCTGTCGGTCCAGCTGGGACTAATTAGTTCCCATGCGGCTCATCAGTGTGAACATGGCTGCCGTGTGAAAACTCGTTATTAGTCTTCTAGGATCTTTCTCATGGATCATATGGTCCAATCAATGGTTCCATTCAGAGAAAGAAAATCATGTTTGGCTGAAGCTTGTTTGCAAACAAAGAGCTCTGATTGGCCGAAAGACGCTGAATACCACCGGCCTTCACAATAAAAGCTCTCAATTAGATCTGTTGCAATAAGCAATAAGTCTGAGCAGTAGAGGGTAGTATGGCTCGTTAGCAGACGGGTTAGCCATCCTGACTATCATAATCTAATCAGTGTTTTTAATTAGTTTTTAATTAAAATTCCCTGCACTTATTTTACATAAACATTTTAACCCCGTGATGCCCACTTGGCTCTAAGTGCCCACAGCTAGTTTATAAAACTTCTTTATTTAGTAGAGACAAAGAATGAGACCACGGGTACAGCAGTTTCATCGAACACCTGCAGAGCCTCATGTAACCATGCTTAACCCCTCACTCCCTGTCCTGCCCTCACCATGGTAACCAGGATCTACGTTTCTATCCTCACCATGGTAACCAGGATCTACGTTTCTACCCTCACCATGGTAACCAGGATCTACGTTCCTATCCTCACCATGGTAACCAGGATCTACATTCCTACCCTCACCATGGTAACCAGGGTCTACATTCCTACCCTCACCATGGTAACCAGGATCTACATTCCTACCCTCACCATGGTAACCAGGGTCTACATTCCTACCCTCACCATGGTAACCAGGGTCTACATTCCTACCCTCACCGTGGTAACCAGGATCTCTGTTCCTACCCTCACCGTGGTAACCAGGATCTCTGTTCCTACCCTCACCATGGTAACCAGGATCTACGTTCCTACCCTCACCATGGTAACCAGGATCTACGTTCCTACCCTCACCATGGTAACCAGTATCTATGTTCCTACCCTCACCACGGTAACCAGGATCTACGTTCCTACCCTCACCACGGTAACCAGGATCTACGTTCCTACCCTCACCACGGTAACCAGGATCTACGTTCCTACCCTCACCATGGTAACCAGGATCTATGTTCCTACCCTCACCACGGTAACCAGGATCTACGTTCCTACCCTCACCATGGTAACCAGGATCTACGTTCCTACCCTCACCATGGTAACCAGGATCTACGTTCCTACCCTCACCATGGTAACCAGGATCTATGTTCCTACCCTCACCATGGTAACCAGGATCTACGTTCCTATCCTCACCATGGTAACCAGGATCTACGTTCCTACCCTCACCATGGTAACCAGGATCTACGTTCCCACCCTCACCATGGTAACCAGGATCTACGTTCCTACCCTCACCATGGTAACCAGGATCTACGTTCCCACCCTCACCATGGTAACCAGGATCTACGTTCCTACCCTCACCATGGTAACCAGGATCTACGTTCCTACCCTCACCATGGTAACCAGGATCTACGTTCCCACCCTCACCATGGTAACCAGGATCTATGTTCCTACCCTCACCATGGTAACCAGGATCTACGTTCCTACCCTCACCATGGTAACCAGGATCTACGTTCCTACCCTCACCATGGTAACCAGGATCTACGTTCCTACCCTCACCATGGTAACCAGGATCTACGTTCCTACCCTCACCATGGTAACCAGGATCTACGTTCCTATCCTCACCATGGTAACCAGGATCTACGTTCCTACCCTCACCATGGTAACCAGGATCTACGTTCCTACCCTCACCATGGTAACCAGGATCTACGTTCCTACCCTCACCATGGTAACCAGGATCTACGTTCCTACCCTCACCATGGACCGATTTCAGACTGGGATATAATGAGTGTGTGTGTGTGTCCCTCCAACAGCCTGGCGACCTGTTCTATCCGTACTGATGTCAGTGTCGTGTGAGCGAGATCTGGTCCCTGTTTTTCCTCTCGGACCCTCTGACCTGCTCCGGTTCTGTCGGTCCAGCTGGGACTAATTAGTTCCCATGCGGCTCATCAGTGTGAACATGGCTGCCGTGTGAAAACTCGTTATTAGTCTTCTAGGATCTTTCTCATGGATCATATGGTCCAATCAATGGTTCCATTCAGAGAAAGAAAATCATGTTTGGCTGAAGCTTGTTTGCAAACAAAGAGCTCTGATTGGCCGAAAGACGCTGAATACCACCGGCCTTCACAATAAAAGCTCTCAATTAGATCTGTTGCAATAAGCAATAAGTCTGAGCAGTAGAGGGTAGTATGGCTCGTTAGCAGACGGGTTAGCCATCCTGACTATCATAATCTAATCAGTGTTTTTAATTAGTTTTTAATTAAAATTCCCTGCACTTATTTTACATAAACATTTTAACCCCGTGATGCCCACTTGGCTCTAAGTGCCCTCAGCTAGTTTATAAAACTTCTTTATTTAGTAGAGACAAAGAATGAGACCACGGGTACAGCAGTTTCATCGAACACCTGCAGAGCCTCATGTAACCATGCTTAACCCCTCACTCCTTGTCCTGCCCTCACCATGGTAACCAGGATCTACGTTTCTATCCTCACCATGGTAACCAGGATCTACGTTTCTACCCTCACCATGGTAACCAGGATTTACGTTTCTACCCTCACCATGGTAACCAGGATCTACGTTCCTATCCTCACCATGGTAACCAGGATTTACGTTTCTACCCTCACCATGGTAACCAGGATCTACGTTCCTATCCTCACCATGGTAACCAGGATCTACATTCCTACCCTCACCATGGTAACCAGGGTCTACATTCCTACCCTCACCATGGTAACCAGGGTCTACATTCCTACCCTCACCGTGGTAACCAGGATCTCTGTTCCTACCCTCACCGTGGTAACCAGGATCTATGTTCCTACCCTCACCATTGTAACCAGGGTCTACATTCCTACCCTCACCATGGTAACCAGGATCTCTGTTCCTACCCTCACCGTGGTAACCAGGATCTCTGTTCCTACCCTCACCGTGGTAACCAGGATCTACGTTCCTACCCTCACCGTGGTAACCAGGATCTACGTTCCTACCCTCACCGTGGTAACCAGGATCTACGTTCCTACCCTCACCATGGTAACCAGGATCTACGTTCCTATCCTCACCATGGTAACCAGGATCTCTGTTCCTACCCTCACCATGGTAACCAGGATCTATGTTCCTACCCTCACCATGGTAACCAGGATCTACGTTCCTACCCTCACCATGGTAACCAGGATCTCTGTTCCTACCCTCACCATGGTAACCAGGATCTACATTCTTACCCTCACCATGGTAACCAGGATCTATGTTCCTACCCTCACCATGGTAACCAGGATCTACGTTCCTACCCTCACCATGGTAACCAGGATCTACGTTCCTACCCTCACCATGGTAACCAGGATCTACGTTCCTACCCTCACCATGGTAACCAGGATCTACGTTCCTACCCTCACCATGGTAACCAGGATCTTCGTTCCTACCCTCACCATGGTAACCAGGATCTACGGTCTTACCCTCACCATGGTAACCAGGATCTATGTTCCTACCCTCACCATGGTAACCAGGATCTACGGTCTTACCCTCACCATGGTAACCAGGATCTACATTCCTACCCTCACCATGGTAACCAGGATCTACGTTCCTACCCTCACCATGGTAACCGGGATCTATGTTCCTACCCTCACCATGGTAACCAGGATATACGTTCCTACCCTCACCATGGTAACCAGGATCTACGTTCCTCCCGTCACCATGGTAACCAGGATCTATGTTCCTACCCTCACCATGGTAACCAGGATCTACGTTCCTACCCTCACCATGGTAACCAGGATCTATGTTCCTACCCTCACCATAGTAACCAGGATCTACGTTCCTCCCGTCACCATGGTAACCAGGATCTACGTTCCTACCCTCACCATGGTAACCAGGATCTACGTTCCTACCCTCACCATGGTAACCAGGATCTACGTTCCTCCCGTCACCATGGTAACCAGGATCTATGTTCCTACCCTCACCATGGTAACCAGGATCTACGTTCTTACCCTCACCATGGTAACCAGGATCTATGTTCCTACCCTCACCATGGTAACCAGGATCTATGTTCCTACCCTCACCATGGTAACCAGGATCTACGTTCCTACCCTCACCATGGTAACCAGGATCTACGTTCCTACCCTCACCATGGTAACCAGGACCTACGGTCTTACCCTCACCATGGTAACCAGGATCTACGTTCCTACCCTCACCATGGTAACCAGGATTTTCGTTCCTACCCTCACCATGGTAACCAGGATCTTCGTTCCTACCCTCACCATGGTAACCAGGATCTACGGTCTTACCCTCACCATGGTAACCAGGATTTTCGTTCCTACCCTCACCATGGTAACCAGGATCTTCGTTCCTACCCTCACCATGGTAACCAGGATCTATGTTCCTACCCTCACCGTGGTAACCAGGATCTATGTTCCTACCCTCACCATGGTAACCAGGATCACCATGGTAACCAGGATCTACATTCCTACCCTCACCATGGTAACCAGGATCTATGTTCCTACCCTCACCATGGTAACCAGGATCTATGTTCCTACCCTCACCATGGTAACCAGGATCTACGTTCCTACCCTCACCATGGTAACCAGGATCTACGTTCCTACCCTCACCATGGTAACCAGGATCTATGTTCCTACCCTCACCATGGTAACCAGGATCTACGTTCCTCCCGTCACCATGGTAACCAGGATCTATGTTCCTACCCTTACCATGGTAACCAGGAGCTACCTTCCTACCCTCACCATGGTAACCAGGACCTACGTTCCTACCCTCACCATGGTAACCAGGATCTACGTTCCTACCCTCACCATGGTAACCAGGATCTATGTTCCTACCCTCACCATAGTAACCAGGATCTACGTTCCTACCCTCACCATAGTAACCAGGATCTATGTTCCTACCCTTACCATGGTAACCAGGATCTACGTTCCTACCCTCACCATGGTAACCAGGATCTACATTCCTACCCTCACCATGGTAACCAGGATCTATGTTCCTACCCTCACCATGGTAACCAGGATCTACGTTCCTATCCTCACCATGGTAACCAGGATCTACGTTCCTACCCTCACCATGGTAACCAGGATCTACGTTCCCACCCTCACCATGGTAACCAGGATCTACGTTCCTACCCTCACCATGGTAACCAGGATCTACGTTCCCACCCTCACCATGGTAACCAGGATCTACGTTCCTACCCTCACCATGGTAACCAGGATCTACGTTCCTACCCTCACCATGGTAACCAGGATCTACGTTCCCACTCTCACCATGGTAACCAGGATCTATGTTCCTACCCTCACCATGGTAACCAGGATCTACGTTCCTACCCTCACCATGGTAACCAGGATCTACGTTCCTACCCTCACCATGGTAACCAGGATCTACGTTCCTACCCTCACCATGGTAACCAGGATCTACGTTCCTACCCTCACCATGGTAACCAGGATCTACGTTCCTATCCTCACCATGGTAACCAGGATCTACGTTCCTACCCTCACCATGGTAACCAGGATCTACGTTCCTACCCTCACCATGGTAACCAGGATCTACGTTCCTACCCTCACCATGGTAACCAGGATCTACGTTCCTACCCTCACCATGGTAACCAGGATCTACGTTCCTACCCTCACCATGGTAACCAGGATCTACGTTCCTACCCTCACCATGGACTGATTTCAGACTGGGATATAATGAGTGTGTGTGTGTGTCCCTCCAACAGCCTGGCGACCTGTTCTATCCGTACTGATGTCAGTGTCGTGTGAGCGAGATCTGGTCCCTGTTTTTCCTCTCGGACCCTCTGACCTGCTCCGGTTCTGTCGGTCCAGCTGGGACTAATTAGTTCCCATGCGGCTCATCAGTGTGAACATGGCTGCCGTGTGAAAACTCGTTATTAGTCTTCTAGGATCTTTCTCATGGATCATATGGTCCAATCAATGGTTCCATTCAGAGAAAGAAAATCATGTTTGGCTGAAGCTTGTTTGCAAACAAAGAGCTCTGATTGGCCGAAAGACGCTGAATACCACCGGCCTTCACAATAAAAGCTCTCAATTAGATCTGTTGCAATAAGCAATAAGTCTGAGCAGTAGAGGGTAATATGGCTCGTTAGCAGACGGGTTAGCCATCCTGACTATCATAATCTAATCAGTGTTTTTAATTAGTTTTTAATTAAAATTCCCTGCACTTATTTTACATAAACATTTTAACCCCGTGATGCCCACTTGGCTCTAAGTGCCCTCAGATAGTTTATAAAACTTCTTTATTTAGTAGAGACAAAGAATGAGACCACGGGTACAGCAGTTTCATCGAACACCTGCAGAGCCTCATGTAACCATGCTTAACCCCTCACTCCTTGTCCTGCCCTCACCATGGTAACCAGGATTTACGTTTCTACCCTCACCATGGTAACCAGGATCTACGTTCCTATCCTCACCATGGTAACCAGGATTTACGTTTCTACCCTCACCATGGTAACCAGGATCTACGTTCCTATCCTCACCATGGTAACCAGGATCTACATTCCTACCCTCACCATGGTAACCAGGGTCTACATTCCTACCCTCACCATGGTAACCAGGGTCTACATTCCTACCCTCACCGTGGTAACCAGGATCTCTGTTCCTACCCTCACCGTGGTAACCAGGATCTCTGTTCCTACCCTCACCGTGGTAACCAGGATCTACGTTCCTACCCTCACCATGGTAACCAGGATCTACGTTCCTACCCTCACCGTGGTAACCAGGATCTACGTTCCTACCCTCACCATGGTAACCAGGATCTACGTTCCTACCCTCACCGTGGTAACCAGGATCTACGTTCCTACCCTCACCATGGTAACCAGGATCTACGTTCCTATCCTCACCATGGTAACCAGGATCTCTGTTCCTACCCTCACCATGGTAACCAGGATCTACGTTCCTACCCTCACCATGGTAACCAGGATCTATGTTCCTACCCTCACCATGGTAACCAGGATCTACGTTCCTACCCTCACCATGGTAACCAGGATCTACGTTCCTACCCTCACCATGGTAACCAGGATCTACGTTCCTACCCTCACCATGGTAACCAGGATCTACGTTCCTACCCTCACCATGGTAACCAGGATCTTCGTTCCTACCCTCACCATGGTAACCAGGATCTACGGTCTTACCCTCACCATGGTAACCAGGATCTATGTTCCTACCCTCACCATGGTAACCAGGATCTACGGTCTTACCCTCACCATGGTAACCAGGATCTACATTCCTACCCTCACCATGGTAACCAGGATCTACGTTCCTACCCTCACCATGGTAACCGGGATCTATGTTCCTACCCTCACCATGGTAACCAGGATATACGTTCCTACCCTCACCATGGTAACCAGGATCTACGTTCCTCCCGTCACCATGGTAACCAGGATCTATGTTCCTACCCTCACCATGGTAACCAGGATCTACGTTCCTACCCTCACCATGGTAACCAGGATCTATGTTCCTACCCTCACCATAGTAACCAGGATCTACGTTCCTCCCGTCACCATGGTAACCAGGATCTACGTTCCTACCCTCACCATGGTAACCAGGATCTACGTTCCTACCCTCACCATGGTAACCAGGATCTACGTTCCTACCCTCACCATGGTAACCAGGATCTACGTTCCTACCCTCACCATGGTAACCAGGATCTACGTTCTTACCCTCACCATGGTAACCAGGATCTATGTTCCTACCCTCACCATGGTAACCAGGATCTACGTTCCTACCCTCACCATGGTAACCAGGATCTACGTTCCTACCCTCACCATAGTAACCAGGATCTACGTTCCTCCCGTCACCATGGTAACCAGGATCTACGTTCCTACCCTCACCATGGTAACCAGGACCTACGGTCTTACCCTCACCATGGTAACCAGGATCTACGTTCCTACCCTCACCATGGTAACCAGGATTTTCGTTCCTACCCTCACCATGGTAACCAGGATCTTCGTTCCTACCCTCACCATGGTAACCAGGATCTACGGTCTTACCCTCACCATGGTAACCAGGATTTTCGTTCCTACCCTCACCATGGTAACCAGGATCTATGTTCCTACCCTCACCATGGTAACCAGGATCTATGTTCCTACCCTCACCATGGTAACCAGGATCTACGTTCCTACCCTCACCATGGTAACCAGGATCTACATTCCTACCCTCACCATGGTAACCAGGATCTATGTTCCTACCCTCACCATGGTAACCAGGATCTATGTTCCTACCCTCACCATGGTAACCAGGATCTACGTTCCTACCCTCACCATGGTAACCAGGATCTATGTTCCTACCCTCACCATGGTAACCAGGATCTACGTTCCTACCCTCACCATGGTAACCAGGATCTACGTTCCTACCCTCACCATGGTAACCAGGATCTACGTTCCTCCCCTCACCATGGTAACCAGGATCTATGTTCCTACCCTTACCATGGTAACCAGGAGCTACCTTCCTACCCTCACCATGGTAACCAGGACCTACGTTCCTACCCTCACCATGGTAACCAGGATCTATGTTCCTACCCTCACCAAGGTAACCAGGATCTACGTTCCTACCCTCACCATGGTAACCAGGATCTATGTTCCTACCCTCACCATAGTAACCAGGATCTACGTTCCTACCCTCACCATGGTAACCAGGATCTATGTTCCTACCCTCACCATGGTAACCAGGATCTACGTTCCTACCCTCACCATAGTAACCAGGATCTATGTTCCTACCCTTACCATGGTAACCAGGAGCTACCTTCCTACTCTCACCATGGTAACCAGGACCTACGTTCCTACCCTCACCATGGTAACCAGGATCTACGTTCCTACCCTCACCATGGTAACCAGGATCTATGTTCCTACCCTCACCATAGTAACCAGGATCTACGTTCCTACCCTCACCATGGTAACCAGGATCTACGTTCCTACCCTCACCATGGTAACCAGGATCTACGTTCCTACCCTCACCATGGTAACCAGGATCTACGTTCCTACCCTCACCATGGTAACCAGGATCTACGTTCCTACCCTCACCATGGTAACCAGGATCTACGTTCCTACCCTCACCATGGTAACCAGGATCTACGTTCCTACCCTCACCATGGACTGATTTCAGACTGGGATATAATGAGTGTGTGTGTGTGTCCCTCCAACAGCCTGGCGACCTGTTCTATCCGTACTGATGTCAGTGTCGTGTGAGCGAGATCTGGTCCCTGTTTTTCCTCTCGGACCCTCTGACCTGCTCCGGTTCTGTCGGTCCAGCTGGGACTAATTAGTTCCCATGCGGCTCATCAGTGTGAACATGGCTGCCGTGTGAAAACTCGTTATTAGTCTTCTAGGATCTTTCTCATGGATCATATGGTCCAATCAATGGTTCCATTCAGAGAAAGAAAATCATGTTTGGCTGAAGCTTGTTTGCAAACAAAGAGCTCTGATTGGCCGAAAGACGCTGAATACCACCGGCCTTCACAATAAAAGCTCTCAATTAGATCTGTTGCAATAAGCAATAAGTCTGAGCAGTAGAGGGTAGTATGGCTCGTTAGCAGACGGGTTAGCCATCCTGACTATCATAATCTAATCAGTGTTTTTAATTAGTTTTTAATTAAAATTCCCTGCACTTATTTTACATAAACATTTTAACCCCGTGATGCCCACTTGGCTCTAAGTGCCCTCAGATAGTTTATAAAACTTCTTTATTTAGTAGAGACAAAGAATGAGACCACGGGTACAGCAGTTTCATCGAACACCTGCAGAGCCTCATGTAACCATGCTTAACCCCTCACTCCTTGTCCTGCCCTCACCATGGTAACCAGGATTTACGTTTCTACCCTCACCATGGTAACCAGGATCTACGTTCCTATCCTCACCATGGTAACCAGGATTTACGTTCCTACCCTCACCATGGTAACCAGGATCTACGTTCCTACCCTCACCATGGTAACCAGGATCTACATTCCTACCCTCACCATGGTAACCAGGGTCTACATTCCTACCCTCACCATGGTAACCAGGGTCTACATTCCTACCCTCACCGTGGTAACCAGGATCTCTGTTCCTACCCTCACCGTGGTAACCAGGATCTCTGTTCCTACCCTCACCGTGGTAACCAGGATCTACGTTCCTACCCTCACCATGGTAACCAGGATCTACGTTCCTACCCTCACCGTGGTAACCAGGATCTACGTTCCTACCCTCACCATGGTAACCAGGATCTACGTTCCTACCCTCACCGTGGTAACCAGGATCTACGTTCCTACCCTCACCATGGTAACCAGGATCTACGTTCCTATCCTCACCATGGTAACCAGGATCTCTGTTCCTACCCTCACCATGGTAACCAGGATCTATGTTCCTACCCTCACCATGGTAACCAGGATCTACGTTCCTACCCTCACCATGGTAACCAGGATCTCTGTTCCTACCCTCACCATGGTAACCAGGATCTACATTCTTACCCTCACCATGGTAACCAGGATCTATGTTCCTACCCTCACCATGGTAACCAGGATCTACGTTCCTACCCTCACCATGGTAACCAGGATCTACGTTCCTACCCTCACCATGGTAACCAGGATCTACGTTCCTACCCTCACCATGGTAACCAGGATCTACGTTCCTACCCTCACCATGGTAACCAGGATCTTCGTTCCTACCCTCACCATGGTAACCAGGATCTACGGTCTTACCCTCACCATGGTAACCAGGATCTATGTTCCTACCCTCACCATGGTAACCAGGATCTACGGTCTTACCCTCACCATGGTAACCAGGATCTACATTCCTACCCTCACCATGGTAACCAGGATCTACGTTCCTACCCTCACCATGGTAACCGGGATCTATGTTCCTACCCTCACCATGGTAACCAGGATATACGTTCCTACCCTCACCATGGTAACCAGGATCTACGTTCCTCCCGTCACCATGGTAACCAGGATCTATGTTCCTACCCTCACCATGGTAACCAGGATCTACGTTCCTACCCTCACCATGGTAACCAGGATCTATGTTCCTACCCTCACCATAGTAACCAGGATCTACGTTCCTCCCGTCACCATGGTAACCAGGATCTACGTTCCTACCCTCACCATGGTAACCAGGATCTACGTTCCTACCCTCACCATGGTAACCAGGATCTACGTTCCTACCCTCACCATGGTAACCAGGATCTACGTTCCTACCCTCACCATGGTAACCAGGATCTACGTTCTTACCCTCACCATGGTAACCAGGATCTATGTTCCTACCCTCACCATGGTAACCAGGATCTACGTTCCTACCCTCACCATGGTAACCAGGATCTACGTTCCTACCCTCACCATAGTAACCAGGATCTACGTTCCTCCCGTCACCATGGTAACCAGGATCTACGTTCCTACCCTCACCATGGTAACCAGGACCTACGGTCTTACCCTCACCATGGTAACCAGGATCTACGTTCCTACCCTCACCATGGTAACCAGGATTTTCGTTCCTACCCTCACCATGGTAACCAGGATCTTCGTTCCTACCCTCACCATGGTAACCAGGATCTACGGTCTTACCCTCACCATGGTAACCAGGATTTTCGTTCCTACCCTCACCATGGTAACCAGGATCTATGTTCCTACCCTCACCGTGGTAACCAGGATCTATGTTCCTACCCTCACCATGGTAACCAGGATCTACGTTCCTACCCTCACCATGGTAACCAGGATCTACATTCCTACCCTCACCATGGTAACCAGGATCTATGTTCCTACCCTCACCATGGTAACCAGGATCTATGTTCCTACCCTCACCATGGTAACCAGGATCTACGTTCCTACCCTCACCATGGTAACCAGGATCTATGTTCCTACCCTCACCATGGTAACCAGGATCTACGTTCCTACCCTCACCATGGTAACCAGGATCTACGTTCCTACCCTCACCATGGTAACCAGGATCTACGTTCCTCCCGTCACCATGGTAACCAGGATCTATGTTCCTACCCTTACCATGGTAACCAGGAGCTACCTTCCTACCCTCACCATGGTAACCAGGACCTACGTTCCTACCCTCACCATGGTAACCAGGATCTATGTTCCTACCCTCACCAAGGTAACCAGGATCTACGTTCCTACCCTCACCATGGTAACCAGGATCTATGTTCCTACCCTCACCATAGTAACCAGGATCTACGTTCCTACCCTCACCATGGTAACCAGGATCTATGTTCCTACCCTCACCATGGTAACCAGGATCTACGTTCCTACCCTCACCATAGTAACCAGGATCTATGTTCCTACCCTTACCATGGTAACCAGGAGCTACCTTCCTACTCTCACCATGGTAACCAGGACCTACGTTCCTACCCTCACCATGGTAACCAGGATCTACGTTCCTACCCTCACCATGGTAACCAGGATCTATGTTCCTACCCTCACCATAGTAACCAGGATCTACGTTCCTACCCTCACCATGGTAACCAGGATCTACGTTCCTACCCTCACCATGGTAACCAGGATCTACGTTCCTACCCTCACCATGGTAACCAGGATCTACGTTCCTACCCTCACCATGGTAACCAGGATCTATGTTCCTACCCTCACCATGGTAACCAGGATCTACGTTCCTACCCTCACCATGGTAACCAGGATCTACATTCCTACCCTCACCATGGTAACCAGGATCTACGTTCCTACCCTCACCATGGTAACCAGGATCTACGTTCCTACCCTCACCATGGTAACCAGGATCTATGTTCCTACCCTCACCATGGTAACCAGGATCTACGTTCCTACCCTCACCATGGTAACCAGGATCTACATTCCTACCCTCACCATGGTAACCAGGATCTACGTTCCTACCCTCACCATGGTAACCAGGATCTACGTTCCTACCCTCACCGTGGTAACCAGGATCTACGTTCCTACCCTCACCATGGTAACCAGGATCTACGTTCCTACCCTCACCTATGGTCACCAGCTGTGGGTGGTGACTGAAAGAATGAGATCACGGGTAGAAGCGGCCGAAATAAGCTTCCTCCGCAGGGTGGCTGGGCTCTCACTCAGAGATCGGGTGAGGAGCTCTGCCATCCGGGAGGAGCTCGCTGTTGAGCTGCTCCTCCTCCAGGATGACAGGAGCCAGATGGGGTGTTTCGGGCACATCCCACCGGGAGGAGACCAAGGGGCAGACCCCGGGCCTGCTGTACAGGGAACACCTCAGGATCCTCCTGGGTGAGATGGAGGACACAGCTGGGGTGAGAGAAGCCTGGGCTTCCCGTCTGAGGCTGTTGCCCCCGGCGACCTGACCCCGAATAAGCGGAAGACGATAAAACAGATCTCAAGATGGAGACACGGAATGAATGAGTCAACGTAAAGCATTGATTCATGAACCGGCAGAGTTGGTTAAAAGAGTTGGTTCATCAAAAGGATTCATCTGAACGTTACTACTCACACACACTCACACACACACACTACACACACACACACACACACACACACACACACACACACACACACACACACACACAGAAAGAAGAATCATGCAGAAAATCACTTACGTGAATTAAATGGCCGGGTGTCGGCGGCAGGAGGAGAAAGTTTACAAAATCAAAGTGTTACAGATTATTTTCTTGTGGTTTCTATGGTGACGGAGGCACAGCACACACATTCACACAACACAACAAAAAAACACCCGACAGTTTATGGCCTCTTTTTTTTTTTTAAAATCTATTTGTGTTTGAGTTTGTTCTTCAGTGCAGGATGGATGGATGTGTTTGAATCTTTCTAAGACAGGGAGGGTGGGACCTATGAACATAGTACAGAGGAAATGAGGATGGAAGTCAGTTGCCATGTCCATGTAAAGGCAGTACGGAGCGGTCGGGCGGCATTAGAGCTGGTGGCTGTAAGGAAGGGATGGGGATAACAAACAATGAGCAATATTCATGCCCATCTACAGAAAGATCTACCACTCACATGTCTTACAAACCCTAAACTGCAACTTCTTCACCATGCACGTCAGCCTGAAACTGTTCGCTTTAATCTGGATCTGGAACCACTTCAAAATATTTACTCTTATTTGTGTTTTTAGGAGGTCAAACACACAAACTGGTTTCTGGAGGATAGGGATGGTTATCGATGTTTACATCTTATCGATATCGTTTATCGATCTGGTATCTTATTAATGCTCTTAAACGAGAGGTTTTAATCTGAAAAACACTTGTTTTTACACTTTTTTTTAGTGTAAAAACAAATAGAGAAAAAAAAGAAACGATGCAAATGCAGCTAAACTTTTATTTTGAAAAGGTCGTGTAATCGCTCATCCATTCGTCCAGCAGGGATCCATCGTGTCGGGCATCGGGTTCAGGATGCCTCCATCGCTGGTGAGGTGTTCCATCGCATCAGGAGGAGACCCAGAGGCAGACCCCGGACCCTGCCTTGGCTGAACAGGGAACACCTCTGGATCCTCCTGGAGGAGATGGAGGATGCAGCCGGAGTGAGGGAACCCTGAGTGTTTCGTCTGAGGCTGTTGCCCCCGACGACCCGAATAAGCAAAAGACGACGGAACGAAAAGATTTTTAAATTTTTATTTTATTATTAGGATCGCGGGTACAAGCGGCCGAAATGAGCTTCCTCCGCAGGGTGGCTGGGCTCTCACTCAGAGATCGGGTGAGGAGCTCTGCCATCCGGGAGGAGCTCGGTGTCGAGCCGCTCCTCCTCCAGGTCGAGAGGAGCCAGATGGGGTGGTTCGGGCATCTGGTCAGGATGCCCCCCGAGCGCCTTGCGGGCGAGGTGTTTTGGGCACGTCCCACCGGGAGGAGACCAAGGGGCAGACCCCGGACCCTCTGGAGAGACTATGTCTCACAGCTGGCCGGGGAACGACTTGGGGTCCTTCCGGGTGAGCTAGAGGATGCAGCCGGGGTGAGAGAGGCCTGGGCTGCCCGCTTGAGGCTGTTGCCCCTGACGACCCGACTCCGGAACAAGCGGAAGATGACGGAACAAACGGATAAGCTCCTCCCCCTTGAGATGACATATCTCATTTTCAAGGGGCTCCTCAACGTAACACGTATGTTTTTGGAGGGTCGGAGAACCCGTAGAAAACCCATGCATATAGGGGGAGAACATGCAAACTCCACAAAGAAAGGCCAGTGTGTCAAACCTAGTCCCCACCAGGGGGACGGTGAGGTCACCTGCTGCCGGGATTTTTAATCATCAGATTGAAAATTATTTCTGGATCGAAGTCGAAACGTCTCGATCAAACAAACTGTCCTGAAAACACTTTGAAGTTTTTCCTGCGATGGATCGCTTCTTAAAAAACGAAGAATTACACGAACCTTCTCAAGATAAGACGTTTTGGCTGCATCTGAATTGTTTGTTTGTTTTCTTCTACTCGTTTAGAATCAATAAGAGTATCAATAAGATACCGGATCGATAAACGGTATCGATAAGAAGACGAGTAACGATCAGACGGATCAATAACCATCCCTAGTGAAGGAGTTCCAAGTCCTAAAAGAGTCTTTGACAGGGAGGTCACAGAAGAGAGGTGGAGGTGGGGGTGGGGGGGGGGGGGTGGACGGGGGGGGGATTAACAGGGATTAAAAACTGCAGATGAAGATGATGAAGAAGGAAAGCATGACGTTCTGCAGAACACGGTGCAGGCAGCATGCTCAAAGTAAGTTGCATTTAGGGAGAGTAGGAAAAGACACACACGGGAAGCGTGACCCGCGTCCCCCCCATGCAGGTGTAGGTCCGCCCGCTGAGTTTAGGGGGAGAACATGTTCCGATCCTGAAGACCCGGCAGGTTTTACTCAGATTGAACGACTGACGGATGAAAGGATGGAGATAAAAGATGGTGCAGCTGGTGTCCTGCAGGGGACGCCGCTTTGGAAGATCGATCATTCCCCCCACCCCATGCAGACGTGTGCCCGCCCGCCAGGTTTAGAGGGAGTACATGTATGTTTTCTGACGCCTCAGATAACCAGAGCATAAAGAACACGCTAACACGTTTTATTCTAAATGAAACCACAGGCGTTCAGGTCGGATAGCAGCTGACCTTTCCCACCCTGGACGTGGACGTTTTGAGCCACTCCCCTCGGGTAGGAGGGGACTCAGCGACTTCCCGCTTCTTCCCTTCCACCGTTGGACTTATGAATACTTTATAACCCGGATCCGCTCATCACTAGGTCACTTTACTCTTTCAGTTTTATCATAATAAATATTCACTATTTTCCATTCTATTCTGTCGTCTTCCGCTCGTCCAGGGCCGGGTCGCCGTGGGCAACAGCCTCAGACGGAGACCCAGACTTCTCTCACCCCGGGTGTGTCCTCCATCTCATCCAGGAGGATCCTGAGGTGTTCCCTGTCCAGCTGTGAGACATAGTCTCTCCAGCAGGTCCGGGGTCTGCCTCTGGGTCTCCTCCTGGTGGGACGGAACACCTCACCAGAGAGGGAGGCATCCTGACCAGATGCCCAATCCACCCTATCTGGCTTTTCCTGACATGGAGGAGTAGCAGCCTGACATCGAGCCCCTCCCGGATGGCGGAGCTCCTCACCCTCACTCTTCCTATTTTTACTATTTTTTTATTACTTTTTTACTTTGCCTTCAAAATAAAAGTCTTTAAGATTCTGAAGTAATTTAATCCAATCAAATCACTTCTAAACAACTCCCCCTGACTCCAGCAGTAGATTACAGTTTTACGATAGATTCCGAAGGTTTTCAACAGTTTTACATTAGATTCCGACAAATTTACGCTAGTTTTTGCCTCCTGTTCCACGACACTAACCTCAGACTCATCGTTAATAATCAACACAGGCTTAGAGCGCCCTCTGGTTGTTTAGTGTCAAAATAACACGTGAAATCACGGTCATAATGTGTTACTGATTTCACACGTAAGTTGCTCCAGAGTTTAAATCACGACATCTGGCCAAACTATTAAAAAAAATTAGACTTATACTCTGAAAGATACAGAAGTGGTTAGGTCGACTCTCCTGTAATCGTAGGGTCGCTGGTTCGATCCCCCGCCTGCAGTTCATACCGAGGCGTCCCTGAGCAAGACACCAAACCCCCAATGGCCTGATGGTGGTTTCAAGCTTGCATGCCAGCTTCCACCATCAGGTATGAATGTGTGTGGATGGGTGAACATGAGATACGATGTAAAGCGCTTTGAGTACCAACGCAGGTAGAACAGCGTTGTATGTGGCATTAGATGGTAAAGGTGGGGTGTAGGACCCAGACGCAAAGCTAGTTTTAACCGGTTTATTGCAGGTAGCAGGACTGCTGAAGCAGACAGAGAGATTCGCAGGATGAAGGACCGGATGTGGAGGGATACCAACACGGCTGCATCAGGAGACGAACAGCAGCAGAGCAGGAGGATGACCGGTCACTGCAGTCATGGACACTCATCCTAACTCAATCCCCGATTTCTCCAGCTGTGCCACGTCTTCCCTGGTTACGTAAACCCTGGTGTCCATGATTGCGGTCTCAGATCATCTGCTCTGCTGGTGGTCAACTCCTCCTGCAGCCATGATGGTGTCCCCCCATGTCTGTCCTCTCACTGTCCCTGATCGGTGTGGATGAATCATATGAGGAGACGGTCTCATTGTTTTCATGAGGGGTAGACCAGACTGTACCACCAGCAGGGACGTCACCGATAGAAGAGACCTGGGTAGACTGTACCACCTAGAGGAGAGACCTGGGTAGACTGTACCACCTATAGAGAGACCTGGGGGAGACTCTACCACCTAGAGAAGAGACCTGGGTAGACTGTACCACCTAGAGGAGAGACCTGGGGGAGACTCTACCACCTAGACAAGAGACCTGGGTAGACTGTACCACCTAGAGGAGAGACCTGGGTAGACTGTACCACCTGTAGGAGAGACCTGGGTAGACTGTACTACCTATAGAGAGACCTGGGGGAGACTGTACCACCTAGAGGAGACACCTGGGTAGACTGTACCACCTGTAGGAGAGACCTGGGTAGACTGTACTACCTATAGAGAGACCTGGGGGAGACTGTACCACCTAGAGGAGACACCTGGGTAGACTGTACCACCTAGAGGAGAGACCTGGGGGAGACTGTACCACCTAGAGGAGAGACCTGGGTAGACTGTACCACCTAGAGGAGACAAATGGGTAGACTGTACCACCTAGAGGAGAGACCTGGGTAGACTGTACCACCTGTAGGAGAGACCTGGGGGAGACTGTACCACCTAGAGGAGAGACCTGGGTAGACTGTACCACCTAGAGGAGAGACCTGGGGAGACTGTACCACCTAGAGGAGAGACCTGGGGGAGACTGTACCACCTAGAGGAGAGACCTGGGGGAGACTGTACCACCTGGGAAAGCTCAGGTCCTTCAACACCTGCAGGGGGAGGATCTCCGTGTTCTGGGGTCTATTATAGAGAGGGTCTCCATGTCCTGTACCTCTCTGTGATCTGTTGGGAAGCTGGTGTGGAGACCAAAGGACGCCAGCGAACTAGCTGACCGGGAGGATTGGATCTGTGGTTGGAACCCCTCCCACAACCTCCATTTTGGGGGTAGCTTTGTTGAAGGAGTCCTGTAACCCCACTGCTCAGGGGAGTAGTGCAGGGAATGGTTTCTGCCGTCCTCCATCAGACTCTTTGATCCTCTCGTCATCCTGTCTTTCTATTTGATCCTTCTGGGATCAATAATGGATTTCAATCCTTCTGTCCTTCTCTCCTGTTACCTGTAATAAACCGGTTTAAATCTGACGATGCATCAGGATCCTTCTTCCTCACCTTCACCATCATCATGGTAGAATCCATTTTGATCAGGCTGTGTTTCAACAGTAGCAAAAGAAACTCAAGCGTTTGAATACTAGTCGGAGCAACGAATGTCTCCTCGTAACGTCCCGTACTCAGAGACACCGAGACGCTCCTTTAAGATGAAATGGAATGAGGTCGTACGAGATGACATGGGGTTAAATCAGGTCGAGTATATCAGCGTTTGAATATCTTAAAGATTAAAATCTCTTGATCTGGATTAATTAATTACCAAAAAATCAATTAGATCAAAGTCGTTATTTCTTTGATAAAATAAAATTTTCTTCATCGCTGCATTAATCTGTCGAGGTAAAGAAAGAGGTTTGAGACCTTCACCATGGTAACCAGGATCTACGTTCCTACCCTCACCATGGTAACCAGGATCTACGTTCCTACCCTCACCATGGTAACCAGGATCTACGTTCCTACCCTCACCATGGTAACCAGGATCTATGTTCCTACCCTCACGATGGTAACCAGGATCTACTTTCCTACCCTCACCATGGTAACCAGGTTCTACGTTACTACCCTCACCATGGTAACCAGAATCTACATTCCTACCCTCACCATGGTAACCAGGATCTACGTTCCTACCCTCACCATGGTAACCAGGATCTATGTTCCTACCCTCACCATGGTAACCAGGATCTACGTTCCTACCCTCACCATGGTAACCAGGATCTACGTTCCTACCCTCACCATGGTAACCAGGATCTATGTTCCTACCCTCACCATGGTAACCAGGATCTATGTTCCTACCCTCACCATGGTAACCAGGATCTACGTTCCTACCCTCACCATGGTAACCAGGATCTACGTTCCTACCCTCACCATGGTAACCAGGATGTAGATCAACTGGTAAATCCAAGGCGTTTCTTTATGATTTTTAACCCTTTCTTCACCAAGATGAATCGATGCAGCGTTGTTTCCGTTTTTTAAATTTTAAACTGATCATCATGAGAAAAAAAAAAAGTGAAAAACGGCAACCGGAGATGAAAACAGGACAAGGAACAATGTGAGGGAATCGCCATGGAGACGTCATGCCACCCCCCACCCCATGGGGCGATGATGGTTGGATGATCCTGACTCAGTCACACGTCACACCGCTCAGAAACATTTGGGAAACTTCGTTTTTTTTATTCACAAACATTTATTTTTTTTTACACTATGTTTAACCACTTACAATTAAGGCTGATTTTAATAGGAATTTTTTAAAAATGTATGTCTATTTATAAATTGTCGTGTTTCAGTAACTTTAAAATGTATTTGAATAGTTTTTCTGTAAAAAGGAACATTTTGCAGAAACAATTTGATGTCTTTCATTAACGTTTCCTCGTTCCTCATCTTCTGTTTATCCGGGGTCGGGTCACCAAGGGCGACATCTTCCGACATCAAACCCAGGCTTCTCTCCCCCCAGCTGCATCCTCCATCTCACCAGGAGGATCCTGAGGTGTTCCATGTCCAGCTGTGAGACATAGTCTCTCCAGCGGATCTGGGTTCTGCCTGTGGTTCTCTATAAGCAAGGTGTTTGGGAGGCATCCTAACCAGATGCCCGAACCACCACATCTGGGTTCTCTTGACCTGGAGGAGCAACGGCTCTACTCCGAGCTCCTCCCTCTATTCTTGAGAAACCCCGCCCACCCTGTTGAGGAAGATCATTTCGGCCATTTGCGATATTCATGTATGCGTTTCTCACAAAAAAATTCGGACAAAACACGTTTTATAATTATGAATGAATGAATTCCTCTCTTCATCCCTCACCGTGCTGCCCTCCTTACACCGCAGCAGGCTGCCCTTCGACGGCGCCAATGGTGGGAGAAGCGGTGATTAGGTGTCTTCTCCAAGGACCCTAGACGTGCTCTCTGTGGGACGCAGAGAGCACACGAACTCTCTGTTCGTGTGCGGAACTTCCGGTCCGCACACGAACGCTCTAACCGCTGAGCTGCTGTCTCCTCCGGCACATATAAAATTATTTCTGCCAAATTTTCTCTTCACACAAAAATGATTTAAACACACCTTAGAGCTACTGAAATAAAACAATTTTTAAATGATACACATTTTTAAAAAAGAGTATTAATAATAGGCTAATAATAAGAAGTAAGAGTCCCCTGATCTGGGCACCCTCAGTAGTAGTGATTAACAGAGTCTCCTGATTGGTTTAAAGGAGTTAACCAATAGGGTCCCTTCATTAGAGGACCTTTGGTTTAAAGGGGTTAGTTAACAGAGTCTCCTGATTGGTTTAAAGGAGTTAACCAATAGGGTCCCTTCATTAGAGGACCTTTGGTTTAAAGGGGTTAGTTAACAGAGTCTCCTGATTGGTTTAAAGGAGTTAACCAATAGGGTCCCTTCATTAGAGGACCTTTGGTTTAAAGGGGTTAGTTAACAGAGTCTCCTGATTGGTTTAAAGGAGTTAACCAATAGGGTCCCTTCATTAGAGGACCTTTGGTTTAAAGGGGTTAGTTAACAGAGTCTCCTGATTGGTTTAAAGGAGTTAACCAATAGGGTCCCTTCATTAGAGGACCTTTGGTTTAAAGGGGTTAGTTAACAGAGTCTCCTGATTGGTTTAAAGGGGTTAACCAATAGGGTCCCCTCATTAGAGGACCTTTGGTTTAAAGGGGTTAGTTAACAGAGTCTCCTGATTGGTTTAAAGGAGTTAACCAATAGGGTCCCCTCATTAGAGGACCTTTGGTCTAAAGGGGTTAGTTAACAGAGTCTCCTGATTGGTTTAAAGGGGTTAACCAATAGGGTCCCTTCAATAGAGGACCTTTGGTTTAAAGGGGTTAGTTAACAGAGTCTCCTGATTGGTTTAAAGGAGTTAACCAATAGGGTCCCTTCATTAGAGGACCTTTGGTTTAAAGGGGTTAGTTAACAGAGTCTCCTGATTGGTTTAAAGGAGTTAACCAATAGGGTCCCTTCATTAGAGGACCTTTGGTTTAAAGGGGTTAGTTAACAAAGTCTCCTGATTGGTTTAAAGGAGTTAACCAATAGGGTCCCTTCATTAGAGGACCTTTGGTCTAAAGGGGTTAGTTAACAGAGTCTCCTGATTGGTTTAAAGGAGTTAACCAATAGGGTCCCTTCATTAGAGGACCTTTGGTTTAAAGGGGTTAGTTAACAGAGTCTCCTGATTGGTTTAAAGGAGTTAACCAATAGGGTCCCTTCATTAGAGGACCTTTGGTTTAAAGGGGTTAGTTAACAGAGTCTCCTGATTGGTTTAAAGGAGTTAACCAATAGGGTCCCCTCATTAGAGGACCTTTGGTCTAAAGGGGTTAGTTAACAGAGTCTCCTGATTGGTTTAAAGGGGTTAACCAATAGGGTCCCTTCATTAGAGGACCTTTGGTTTAAAGGGGTTAGTTAACAGAGTCTCCTGATTGGTTTAAAGGGGTTAACCAATAGGGTCCCTTCAATAGAGGACCTTTGGTTTAAAGGGGTTAGTTAACAGAGTCTCCTGATTGGTTTAAAGGAGTTAACCAATAGGGTCCCTTCATTAGAGGACCTTTGGTTTAAAGGGGTTAGTTAACAAAGTCTCCTGATTGGTTTAAAGGAGTTAACCAATAGGGTCCCTTCATTAGAGGACCTTTGGTTTAAAGGGGTTAGTTAACAGAGTCTCCTGATTGGTTTAAAGGAGTTAACCAATAGGGTCCCTTCATTAGAGGACCTTTGGTTTCAAGGATTACCCCAGGGTTAAAACAGAATTTTTATAATAATTAAAATTCCAAATTTGGTCAAAATTTCCCAAATTTTTCCAAATGGATCATCTGAAGAACAGTTTGTTTGGGTTTTTAGTGAAAATATGAAAGAAAAGAAGGAAAGTTTTTCAGAGAAATTCTTTTTTTTTTTGTCGCTAACGCGTGTTCGAATGTCGTGGAAACAAAAACCATGGAAACCGAAAAAAAAAAAAAACACCTTCAGGCTGAAAAACATCAAACGTTCAGAAACAAGCTGTGATTGGATGAAGCTAGCATGCTAACAGGCTAACATGCTAACCGTTCCTCTCTGTTAGCATGCTAACATGTTAGCATGCTAATGCGTTTCCATTGTGATGCTCAGAGTATGAATGAAAACAGCTAACGATGCTAACTAAATTAGCCCACCTGCGTGTTTGGTGTCGCATTCCTCCAGATCTTCATCGTCGCTGGGACATTCCGCAGAGGAACCGATCTCCTCCGCTCCGTGCTTCCGTACATACGGAACAAAACAGAGTCAATCTAAACATTCTTTATTAAGAGAATACATTCAGTTCCTGTCTGACGGATCGTAGATGCAGCTGATTGGTTGACCCTGACACTGACCTTGACCCTAACCCTAGGCGAGGAAGGGTTACATCCCTTTATGATTCCTTTAACCCACGGGTGTTAAAGGTCCCCTATTATGCAAAACTGACTTTTATGAGGTTTTAACCTTTTATTTTACTTAGTACTACCCCAAACAATCCCCCAAAGTGTGTTTTATTGTGATTCATGCTATTTTGAGATATTTAAATTCAAAGTAAGGGGCGTGTTCTCCAAACCTCTAACGACTGGTGGAACATAGTGACGTACATCTGTTTTTTGTTCAGCCCCCTGCAGCTCAAACACCCTCCCCCACTTCTACCTGCTCTCCACCCTGATATCCACCCATTTCCGTGCTTCACTCTACTGTGAAAAGCTCTTGTTTGGCTCCTTGCCTTTGTTGTTTCACTTGGATCTGTTTGGCGGTATTTTTTCTCCTCAAAAGCTGTATACACCATGGCAACAAAGAGAAAATGTGAATTTGGTTGTGCTGATGCCCCTCCCGCTCCACGCTGTGCTGGGTGGGTGGGGAAATCACAATGAATGACAACCAATCGCAACCAACGGGGCGGGTCCCAGGAAAAAAAAAATAAAAAAAAGACTGAAACAAGCTGTTTTGACTTCCGGGTAAAAATTCAACAGGATGAAATAAGGGACAAAAAAGGCATAATAGGGGACCTTTAAACTCTGGTCCTCGAGGTCAGCGTCCTGAAGGTTTTCCATGTGTTACCGGTTTAATACGGCTGTTCCACAAACTGTAGAACCTCGGTTTTTAAAAACAATAATAACTGTTGGGTCGTTATCAGCAGCAGTGGATGAAGTACTCACTTTTTCTACTTAAGTAAAAGTACAAAAGTAATTAGAGTAAATTTTACTTTTAAAGTAAAAAGTAAACGTATTCAACCATAATTCAGATATTATTTTTTGTGCTGGAGGGTCACAAGTAAATACTCTGCAGGGGTGAATCCAGGAAGAGGGGGGGCATCCCCCCCCCATTCCATCCCTTCGCTTCCCACCCCATCCCTCCTCTACTCCACAAAAAAAAAAAGAAGAAGAAAGGAAATGGGACTAGTCAAGCTATCCCCTGCAGGGTCAGTGAATGGGCCGCCAAAATACAGGAAAATTACACTTATTTTTCAAAATGTCTGGGAGGGAGGCCCCCAGTCCTCCTATACTGGCTTTGTCAATGACATCACGCCCCGCCTCGCCCCTTTTAGAAAATTCTAGATCCGCCCCTGCTCTGTGTAACGATGGCTCAACTTTTTATTTAGAAGTAAACACAACAAACAACGATCTTCTGACTCTTTTTAATTTGTGCATATTTGATGTTGTTTTTTGGCAGAAAATGTTACTCTCGATTCTGATTGGTCCTCGATTCATTACTTCTTCTCCCTCTAGGAAACCGCAGGCGAACAACTGCTCCCTCTACAGGTTGATTTTGGCGATGCGGCTTGAAGGTGCGCTAAAAAACCCAAATATTTTTCAAATTCCTGACCGAAAATGTAACGAAAATTATGAACAGACTTTTAAAAAGTAGCGAAGTAAAAGTACAGATATTTACTCTAAAAATGTAGTGAAAGTAAAAGTAAAAGTACAGGTCTTAAATTTTACTTAAGTAAAGTACAGGATACAATTTTTTTACTTAAATACAGTAACGAAGTACATTTACTTCGTTACGTTCCACCACTGGTTATCAGTAACAACGATCGGAGTCAGTCGCCATCCGGGCCGCGCGGTCGGGTTTTCTCGGGTTTTTTTCGACTCATCTCGCGGGGATTCTGCCTCCAAATTTTTGTTCGACATCGAAAGCAAAAAAATTACAAACTTTTCGTTGGAACTCCGATTTGTTCGAGGTCTGCGACGTTCGAAAACAGAGGTTAACTGTTCAGCGAAATCAACAGCCAATAACGACTCAGTAAATAGTCAATAACCTGGATCAGGTGTGTAGATGTAAGAACACACCTTCAGGACACCAAACGTCCAGGACCTGAGTTTGACACCCCTCCTCTAACCAGCCAGTGTCTCCGACTGGACCCCAAGTTAAAGGTCATACTTTACTCTAACCCTAACCAGGCTGCAGAGGGCGCCACACACAGATGGTAGCAGGTGCACGAGGTCTCGAGATGAGCTACTTTATCAGTGAGGATTATTTATCTCGTCTTCGCCCTGGTGTCCATCCCTCTGATGTCAGAGCGTCTGCTGCAGCCATGATGGTGTCCCTGCACGTCTGGTCCCTCTGCCTCACGTTTCCCTTTGATGGCTACTCTGCCTGGGTGCAGCCATGATGGTGTCCCTCCACGTCTGGTCCCTCAGCCTCACGTTTCCCCTTTGATGGCTACTCTGCCTGGGTGCAGCCATGATGGTGTCCCTCCACGTCTGGTCCCTCAGCCTCACGTTTCCCCTTTGATGGCTACTCTGCCTGGGTGCAGCCATGATGGTGTCCCTCCACGTCTGGTCCCTCTGCCTCACGTTTCCCTTTGATGGCTCCTCTGCCTGGGTGCAGCCATGATGGTGTCCCTCCACGTCTGGTCCCTCAGCCTCACGATTCCCTTTGATGGCTCCTCTGCCTGGGTGCAGCCATGATGGTGTCCCTCCACGTCTGGTCCCTCAGCCTCACGTTTCCCTTTGATGGCTACTCTGCCTGGGTGCAGCCATGATGGTGTCCCTCCACGTCTGGTCCCTCAGCCTCACGTTTCCCTTTGATGGCTCCTCTGCCTGGGTGCAGCCATGATGGTGTCCCTCCACGTCTGGTCCCTCTGCCTCACGTTTCCCTTTGATGGCTCCTCTGCCTGGGTGCAGCCATGATGGTGTCCCTCCACGTCTGGTCCCTCAGCCTCACGTTTCCCTTTGATGGCTCCTCTGCCTGGGTGCAGCCATGATGGTGTCCCTCCACGTCTGGTCCCTCAGCCTCACGTTTCCCTTTGATGGCTCCTCTGCCTGGGTGCAGCCATGATGGTGTCCCTCCACGTCTGGTCCCTCAGCCTCACGTTTCCCTTTGATGGCTCCTCTGCCTGGGTGCAGCCATGATGGTGTCCCTCCACGTCTGGTCCCTCAGCCTCACGTTTCCCTTTGATGGCTCCTCTGCCTGGGTGCAGCCATGATGGTGTCCCTCCACGTCTGGTCCCTCAGCCTCACGTTTCCCTTTGATGGCTCCTCTGCCTGGGTGCAGCCATGATGGTGTCCCTCCATGTCTGGTCCCTCTGCCTCACGTTTCCCTTTGATGGCTACTCTGCCTGGGGGTGGCTTCCAGGTTGACCCTGCCTCACCGTTCCCCTAGGCCCTGATTAACCTCAATAAACCGGTTAAACTGACTCTGGTTAAACTGACCCTACATCTCCACCTTCAACACCTCATGACAGTTCCGAAGACCATGTCCACACGTAGACGGGTGTTTTTAAAAACGTATCCGCTGTCCTCCGTTTTAGAAAAACTCACGCATCCACACGAACCCGTATGAATCCTCTTCTGAGTGCGGTTATAAGCATGCCAGACCAATAGATGGCGGTACTTATCTAAACGTAAGCTCTGAGCTACGAAGGCTTATGTGACGGATAATATCCGACCTCCTTTGGTCTTCAACAAGAAGCAAGAGGAGTTCAGTGTTTAAATAAAAAAGCAAGAAAAGAGACATTTTTATTGTCGCAGTTCGTGACGTTTAAAAAGCAAAACCGGAGTTTTCCAAAATCTTCACTTTGGTCGGAGTTTTAAAAAATGACGGTTTGTAGTGAAAAAAAAACGAGTTTCTGTGGATGAAACGGATAAAAATACCGTATTTTCTGCACTATGAGGTGCACCTAAAAACCTTAAATTTTCTCGAAAGTCCACGATGCGCCTTTTAACCCGGAGCGGCTTTTATATGGATTAATATTGAGTTACAACAGGTGTCGCAACTTCGGTAAGCAGCCGCCGTAGAAGAAGTAGTGCGTGGTGCATGCTGGCGTCTCATTTCCATTTGTGTGTTTGTGTAAAGACCCGGAAATGGCTCCTACCAAGAGACACTGTTACACCGCAGAGTTTAAACTCAAGGCGATCGGTCACGCAGTAGAACACGTAGAGCCGCAGCGAGAGAGTTTAACATTAATGGATCAATGGTGAGGAAGTGGAGGAAGCAAGAGGATGTGCTGCGCCAAGTAAACAAGACTAAACAGAGTTTATCTCCAATGGAAGATAAACAAAAATACTAAAAAATAATAAAACAGCTGTTTATTCATTTTGTTTTGTAATTGTTAATAAAGTTTGACTGTTTTTTTTTTTTTAACATTCCCTTTAGCGGCAGCACGGTGGCACAGTGACCTCACAGCAAGAAGGTCATGGGTTCGAGTCCCGGGTGGGGACGAGGCTTGGAACACTGCCCTTTCTGTGTGGAGTTTGCATGTTCTCCCCGTGTTTGCGTGGGTTTCCTCCGGGTACTCTGGTTTCCTCCCACCCTCCAAAGACATGCATGCTAGGTTGATTGGCCGGTGCCAAATTGCCCCTAGGAATGAGTGTGTGTGTGGATGGTTGTATGTGTGTGGCCCCACAACAGACTGGCGACCTGTTCGGTGTGTACCCTGCCCTTCTCCTTAAATCAGCCGGGATGGGCTCCGGCACCCCCTGCAATCCCGAAAGGGACAGACGGATAAGAAGATGACTGACTGACCTAACGTAACCCCAGCCTTTACCGTAGCGCCTTATAGTTCGGAAAATACGATATATTGGTTTTACCAGATACCCGGTTACGTGTGGACAGGACCTGAGGTAAGCAGGTGGGCTTGATGTTCCTACCTGTACGGTCGAAGAGGATCTGTGTTTCCGTGTCGTTGTCGTGGACATCATGGTGGTCGTCTCGATGAAGTTGGTGGACATGTCTGGCATGGCTGTGGTTCTAGCCGACCCGCCCGGCGCATCGCCGACCAGCCGCACGCTGCCGTTGATCCTGACGTTGGGATTGGCTTCGGCCGCCATGGTTAACACCCTCAGCCCGTTGTAGTACAAACCAGATAACTGACCCTGGAACGGCCGGCCGCGGTCGCTACCGCCAACGCTTACTGTGGCCTGCGTGTTAAAGATGGTGAGCTGGCGTCCTGAAAAACAGACCGTTATATTTTAATCTGCTTCACTGGCTGGAAACGTAAAAATAAAAACATGTACAGAAAATAAATCTTAGAAATTTAAAACAATAATGATATCAAAAATCTATTGGTTCAACAGCCTGTCAATCATCCCTACTTCCTGGTTTTAGTGAGCAGTGAGTGTTTTTATTGGCTGGAGACAAAATCCAATAAAAATCAAAGTTTTCATTGATAAAATTTCTATCTTCTTCTTCTTTCGGCATTTCCCTTTAGGGGGCGCCACATCAAGTCAGTTTCTTCCATCTAACCCTATCTGCTGCATCCTCTTCAGTCACACCAACTATCTTCATGTCTTCCTTCACTGTATCCATGAACCTCCTCTTTGGTCTTCCTCTAGTCCTCTTTCCTGGTGGTTCCAAACCCAGCATCCTTCTTCTGATGTACTCTCTCTCTCTCCTCTGCACATGTCCAAACCATCTCAGTCTGACCTCTCTGACTTTAAAACCTCTAACATGTGCTGTTCCTCTGATCCTGTCCATCCTGGTCACTCCCAGAGAGATCCTCAGCATCTTCATCTCTGATACAAACATCTCTGTTTCCTGTCTTTTCCTCAGTGACACTGTCTCTAGACCAATCAGCATGGCCGCTCTCACCACACTGTCTCTAGACCAATCAGCATGGCCGCTCTCACCACACTGTCTCTAGACCAATCAGCATGGCCGCTCTCACCACACTGTCTCTAGACCAATCAGCATGGCCGCTCTCACCACACTGTCTCTAGACCAATCAGCATGGCCGCTCTCACCACACTGTCTCTAGACCAATCAGCATGGCCGCTCTCACCACACTGTCTCTAGACCAGCGGTCGGCAACCCGCGGCTCCGGAGCCGCATGCGGCTCTTTCATCCTTATAATGCGGCTCTGATTGGCTTGACCCATCTAAAAAAAATTACTAAAAAAATTTTTTTTTTGTATTTAATTGAAGTGTGTTTTATTTGTGTTAGTTTTTATATTATTTTAGTTCTAAATTTGAAGATTATTGTGATCTTGAAATATTAAAATATTAATTAAATTATTTGATATTATTTTTTCGTCGCTCAAAATAGACGTCACACTGCGGAAGCTGGTATACCCGCTGAAATGCCGTCTATTTTGAGCGACTTTCAATCCCGGCAAAACCAATGGAGAAATGTAAGAAAAGAAAAATATCTCAAGAAAATAGAACATTCAATGATGCCTGGGCAGATTCATTTGCATTTACCTCGGGCGAGACTGGCCTACCAGTATGCCTAATTTGTGGAGAAAAACTGGCTAACAATAAACAGTCAAATGTCGCAAGACATTTTAACAATACACACAGAGCCTTTGCTGAAAAATATCCAGAGGGAGAAGAGAGGAAAAAAGCTGTTTCGGAACTTATGCAGAAGGATGACCAGACGAAAAATCAATTCAAGAAGTGGGTGAAGTCTGCAAATACAACTACATATGCAAGCTTTGTGGCCGCTCAGGAAATAGGCAGGCATGGGAAACCGTTCACAGATGGAGAATATATGAAAGAATCATTCCTTAAGATTTCAGAACACTTATTTGCGGACTTTAAAAACAAAGACGAAATTGTGCAGAAAATCAGAGAGATGCCTCTCTCTGCGAAAACTGTCAAAGACAGAACCATAAAAATGGCAGAAAATATCACAAAACAGCAAATCAAAGACATCAATTCAGCAGCAGCATACTCAATCGCCTGTGATGAGTCCAAAGACAAAACGGACATTGAACAAATAGCGCTGTTCTTCCGATATGTGAATTCTGCTGGACCACAGGAAGAAATGGTTGAGCTGATACCACTAAAATGCCAGACACGGGGGGAGGACATCTGTGAGGCTGTGCTTGATTGTTTACGAGCCAAAGAAATAAAAACAACCCACCTCGTGTCGGTGGCTACCGATGGGGCACCGAGTATGACTGGAGCGCACAGGGGCTTTGTGGCTTTGCTGCAGAAATCACTGGATAGAAAGCTGCTGACTTTTCATTGCATCCTGCACCAAGAGGCATTGTGCGCGCAAAGTTTTCCTCCAGAATGCACAGAGGTCATGAATGTTGTTATTCAGATTGTCAATGAAATAATGGCAAAAGGTTTAAATCACCGCCAGTTCCGTTCATTACTGGATGAGGTGGAGAGCGCATACTCTGATCTCCTGCTGCATAACAGAGTCCGGTGGCTGTCCAGAGGAGAGGTGCTTCAACGTTTTGCTGCATGTCTGGGAGAGGTGAAAACTTTCATGAGCAGCAAAGGGCTCACCTTTCCTGAGCTGGAACAGCCAGAGTGGCTGGAAAAACTCCACTTCATGGTGGACATGACAGCGAAACTAAACACGCTGAACACAACGCTTCAGGGGAGAGGAGGCACAGCGCTGCACATGCTGGAGGAGGTGTTGGCGTTTGAGCGCAAACTGACAGTTTTAGCCAGAGATTTACAGAGAGGCACACTGTCTCACTTCCCCTCTTTAAGGGAGTTCAAACAAGCTCACGAAGTGATCAATTCAGAGTATTTGCAGTCTGCAATCACCACAATGCAAGCGTCGTTTGGTAAACGATTCCGTGAGTTCAGAGAGGAAAAAACCACATTGTCCTTCCCCGTCACTCCCCTGACCATTGATCCATCCCTGCTAAACGTGACTGCATTTGCAGGTGTAAGTCAACCTGCTCTGGAGCTGGAGCTGGCTGACATAGCTGACAAAGACATTTAGGTGTCCAAATTCAAACGCTTGACAGAGGACCTTGAAGATGTTGCCCGTCAGAAGGCCACTCTTGCTCAGAATCACAAATGGAGTGATATTGAGAACCTCCCGAGACCGGACAAACTCATATTTGAAACATGGAATGCCATCCCCGACACCTACACGAACATGAAGAAATATGCCTTTGGAGTCCTGTCGATCTTCGGATCCACATATGTATGTGAGCAGCTGTTCTCCACCAGGAACTGCATTAAAAACAAACACCGCTTACGGCTCACAGATGACAGCTTACAGTCCTGCGTAAAGATTAAAGTGACTTCGTACAGCCCCGATTTGCAGAAGCTGTGCGCAGAGGTTCAGGAGCAGAAGTCCCATTAATTTATTTATTTATTTATTTATTTGAATTACTCTATTCATCCCTCACCGGGGAAATTTGTTTGCTGCACTCCTTACACCGCCGCAGGCTGCCCTTCAACGGCGCCAATGGTGGGAGAAGTGGGGGCTAGGTGTCTTCTCCAAGGACCCTAGACGTGCTCTCCGTGGGACGCGAACCCGCGACCTTCCGGTCCGCGGGCGAACGCGCTAACCACGCGGCCACCGTCTCCACCCAACCAGGTAAAATAAATATTTATGCAGATATTTTGCAAATATTTAATTTTCATTGTTTAGTGACACAGTGCTTTTTCCCCCAATTTATTTTATATATTCAAGTCAAGGCTCCGCTGCATACTTTGAAAGCCCAAGGGCCTTGGGCCAAGGCGATATAAGGATGACGGCTCACGGATTTTTCCCTTTTGTTTGCTGCATGCACAATTTAAATTCAGCTTTTTAATTTATTTGAAAGAGACATTCATTGTTATTATTTTTCAAGAATTCAAAATGTTCAAAATGTGTTCATTAAATGAATAAAATATAATTTTCTCTGTAGCACGTGGATTTTATAAGAAAACATGCTGCGGTAAAGTAGTAGAAGTTTTTTTTTTTTTTTCATTTTAGATGTGCGGCTCCCAGTGTTTTCTTTTCCGTGGAAACCGGGTTCAAATGGCTCTTTCGGTGTCAAAGGTTGCCGACCGCTGCTCTAGACCAATCAGCATGACCGCTCTCACCACACTGTCTCTAGACCAATCAGCATGGCCGCTCTCACCACACTGTCTCTAGACCAATCAGCATGGCCGCTCTCACTACGGTCACACATCTCACCTGATACTTTCCTCCACCCGTTCCATCCTGCCTGCACACAGTTCTTCACCTCTTTTCCACACTCTCCATTGCTCTGGACTGTTGATCCTAGATACTTAAAATCTTCCACCTTGTTTATCTCTTCTCCCTGTAACCTCACTTTTCCATTTGGATCCCTCTCATTCACACACACTCTGACTAATCTTCAAACCTCCACCTCTCCAGCTTTCCCTCCTCCTCTTTACTCCTCTCACTACAGATCACAATGTCATCTGCAAACATCATTGTCCATGGAGATTCCTGTCTGACCTCGTCTGTCAGCCTGTCCATCACCATAGCAACAGTCCCACCCCCACACTGAACTCCTCTGTCACACCTACAGCACACCTAAAATTTCTATCTAAAATATTTTATTTTTTCTCAAACAGCCGCTAGGTGGCGCCGTACCTTTCTCCTGAAGCCACTCCTCCACCGGCCGCGTGTATTTGAAAGGAATTTTCTTATTGGCCATTTGATAGCGTTCAATGTCGCTGTTTCCTTTAAAGTTTAAGAAAACATTTATGAGTTCATTTATTCATTAAAATAAAACAAAATTTAATTAAAATATTCACTTTTAACAGGAAGTTACGTCATATTTAGAAGCTTTTAAGAAGGTTTTTAAACTGTATTGGTGGGCGGGGCCAGGTACAGGTACTCTACCTGTGGGGAAGTGTTCGTTTATTGACCAGTTGTCCACCTGTAGAGTGGCGTTGCCACCGTTACGGGTGAAACGGACCACGTGGTATTTCCCGTCGTTCACCGCCGTGCTGGATTCCTGCACGCTGATGTCGACGGTACCGATGTTAAAGATGACGCCGACCTTCCCCTGCAGCTGCACACACACACACACACACACACACACACACACACACACACACACACACACACACACACACACACACACACACACACACACACACCGGTGTTAATCCACCAGCAGTCAGACAGGGAGCACCCACCAGCGCTGCGTGTGGCCTGCCCACAGAGGCCTGGGTACGGTACTCACTATGTGGAGCATCAGGTAGTCGCCCAGTCCGGCGGCGCTGTCCACCCGCACCAACACGCCGTCTTTCAGAGAGGTGCTGAATCCCACCGTCAGACGGTCCGTCCGCGTGCTCGGCCTCTCATTGGCCGGCCAGCTGAAGGTGATCAAACCGCCGCCCTTCCCGAAGATGTAGGTCGTTCCAGCTGGAAGTGGAAAACGTCCCGCTGGGTTAGGTCGTCTGTCTATGGACTGTACGTGTGTGTGAGCGTGTGTGTGTGTGTACTTACGGTCGTTACACTGCGTCCCTGTGTAGGAAGTCATGGAGCAGTCACAGGTGTAGTTCTCCCATTGTTGGATGCAGATCCCCATGTTGGAGCACGAGTCCTCCTGGCAGGTGGTGCTAGGACCTGGAGGATCCGTCATGGAATGGGAGGAAATGGGAAGACGTGGAACCAGGAAGACCAGGAGAAACCAGGACGAGCCAGGTGTAACCAGGAGGAATCAGGTGGAACCAGGTGGAACCAGGAGGAACCAGGACGAGCCAGGTGTAACCAGGAGGAATCAGGTGGAACCAGGTGGAACCAGGAGGAACCAGGACGAGCCAGGTGTAACCAGGAGGAATCAGATGGAACCAGGTGGAACCAGGACGAGCCAGGTGGAACCAGGAGGAATCAGATGGAACCAGGTGGAACCAGGAGGAACCAGGACGAGCCAGGTGTAACCAGGAGGAATCAGGTGGAACCAGGTGGAACCAGGACGAGCCAGGTGTAACCAGGAGGAATCAGATGGAACCAGGAGGAACCAGGACGAGCCAGGTGTAACCAGGAGGTACCAGGTGGAACCAGGTGGAACCAGGAGGAGCAGCGGGAAAAAATAAAAACAGTAAACATAACTTTTTATTCCATTTTTTATTCTATAAGCATTATACCTAATGGGGTAACGAGGTGTTAACGAGAGTGCTGGAGCCTATCCCAACTTACAAGCAAGATGGCATGATACACCCCGAACAGGTCGCCCAGTCTGTTGCAGGGCCACACACACCGACAACCACACACACACACACACACACACACACACACACACACACACACACACACACACACACACATTCATTTCTAGGATAAATTTCATAGCAGCCATTTAACCCACAGCAGCCAAAGAAAGCTACGCTGCGGGCCAGATGATGGCGCAGTTCTATGCTGCCATCATTGAGTCCAACCTCACCTCCTCCATCACCGTGTGGTACGCTATGACCACCGCCTGGCTACAGCACAGTGAGCCAAAGTCTTCCATCTGTCCAGGACGTTTACGGGACTCTGGGATGAGCAGGTCAGATAGTCGGATAGAGATGATCCGTCTAAACCTGGCTGTTTGAGCGGCTCATCTCAGGCAGGAGGGTACGTTGGTTCCTTTAAGAAATGCTTCCCCTGACGACCAAATAAAACAGATCTCCCTCAGCACCTCATCTTAACCTCCTTCTCTGCCCCATCCTTCTCACACCGTGTTCTACCCGTTCTACTTCCTCATGGTAATCACAGCTCCATCCAAATGTTTCCCTGCATTACACCATAGTTATGAAAATATATTGATCTGGTGGAGCGCAGTCACAGACCCGGAACTATGAAAGGCCGGGTATTGCTCATCCCCCCGCCCGTCCTGAGAAAGTACAAGCTCCGCCAGTTTGTGAGGGCGTAAGGCCGGAGTGGAGGCGGGTGAGGAGGGCGGGCGGGTGGTGAGGAGGGATGGGGGGCGTGGCTACGTCATATGCGTCATACTTTAGACATCTGCTCATTGGTTGTTTTGTCTGAGCGTTCCAGAAATCCACAGACACACACACACACACACACACACATACACAAGGCCTGGACATCACAAGCTAGAAAACTCTGGAAAGTGACTTTTGCATGAGATGGGCCCTTTAAACCCAGTTTGCCCAATCGTTAACCTGATTAAAACCACCTGTTCCCGCCTCCACCCACCAACCAGCGACACGCTCACTCCCATCGTCCTCGACACGTCACAAAACCTCCTTCGCTTGACTTCCGACTCCCACTCTGACTACCACTCCTTCATTATTCCCGTCCAGACCACCGGATTCGTAAGGTGGATGCCCCCACATCTACCTGTTCATTCCCCTTAATCCCAGAATGACCCAGAAACCCCTTAACCACCGACTCCCACCCACCATCCCCGACGTGCAGAAAACATTCTGAAAGTATTGATGATGTAATGGGATGAAGCACCTGCTGCAGGTGAAAGGTCAGGCTTACCTGGTGGGAGTGGGATGAGGACAGGATGAAGCGGATGTGAGATGTGTCGCCATCCAGTGGATGAACAAAGCGTTGCAATGACGTCAGATTCTAACCAGAAACTTCTTAAAACCACGTTAAAACTCAGCTCTGGTGACCTGGGACTCTTCTAGGGGCGTTAAACTAGAGCTGTAATTCTTAACCTGAGTCTGACCCGACTGTCGGGGACCCAACGAGCTCAGTTTATGACATTTTTACTTGGGCCGGGTCGGGCTTGCACGTGAGTGGTCATGTTTGCGTGCGTCATATTTGAATAATATTGGGATCCAAACGGGTTCGAGCTGTTAATCAAAATGTTCTTGTCGGGCTCTTTTGAGACAAACTTTTCAGGCCCGATTACAGGTCTACTGTAAACCCCCGTCAGCCTGATGAGACCGGGGTTCTCTGTCTGGATCAGAACCGTCCAGCTCACATGCTGGCTGTTAGAATCCCAGAGGGTAAAATGGAGCTTATCTGATCTCTCATGGGATTCTGATTGGTTGTGAGATGTCACCTCTGAAAGACGTTTCGGTCAAATAACCTCAGGGTTCTGTATGACTGTACCTGTCTAAATGTTACAAGTAACCATAGCAACAAAATCTATCATGATGGTAAGAAAATAGAACACTGAAGCTGTAAATATTGCTAGAGTATACGGTTTTATTCTTTTATTTTGGTGGTACTTCCTGTCGGGACTGAGCGTGTGCAGAACACCTGTACTAAAACACTTCCTGTTGGGACTGAGCATGTGCAGAACACCTGTACTAAAACACTTCCTGTTGGGACTGAGCATGTGCAGAACACCTGTACTAAAACACTTCCTGTTGGGACTGAGCATGTGCAGAACACCTGTACTAAAACACTTCCTGTTGGGACTGAGCATGTGCAGAACACCTGTACTAAAACACTTCCTGTTGGGACTGAGCATGTGCAGAACACCTGTACTAACACACTTCCTGTTGGGACTGAGCATGTGCAGAACACCTGTACTAAAACACTTCCTGTTGGGACTGAGCATGTGCAGAACACCTGTACTAAAACACTTCCTGTTGGGACTGAGCATGTGCAGAACACCTGTACTAAAACACTTCCTGTTGGGACTGAGCATGTGCAGAACACCTGTACTAAAACACTTCCTGTTGGGACTGAGCGTGTGCAGAACACCTGTACTAAAACACTTCCTGTTGGGACTGAGCATGTGCAGAACACCCTAGAACCAAAGTACTTCCTGCACGACCCGGACCAAGCTGGCGTTCTAATGTGAAAATGTATAAATGACTGAACGATTAAATAAAAATAATAAAAACAACAGTTCAGGAATGTTTTTGTAAAATATTCCTTCTTGTTTGACTGGTTTTAGTTTTATTGTTTTTTTCTGTGTTTTATTCCAGTGTTTTTTCATGTGGATCCACTAGCTGCTCAGTCTGTGGGGGCGGGGGGTCTGACTGGACCCTCACTTCAGCCATGTGACTTCTATAGGTGCCCGTGCTTCCTGGATCCAGGTGGGTCCCTGTGATACTTATGTTTACAGCACCCTCTTGTGGTCAAGTTGTGTTATCATTTTTACATAAGGCATGTAAGGAAACAGAAAGAAATCCAAGATGGCCGAGCGATGCAACGTTCTTTTTTGTTGATTGTTTTCTTCTTTGCCTTTTTTCTTCGTTAGCCTTGGATAATATTTGTCTTTTTACGGGTCGGTCTAAGAGGACAATAGTGGAACACCATTAATTAGCCACTTAGCCTTGTGAGAGCTAAATCGGGGCGAGGGCAGTATAGCACTTCTGAGTGCGGTTATAAGCATGCCAGACCAGTAGATGGCGGTATGTATCAAAACGTAAGCTCTGATCTATCCAATCAGAGCACTCCTCTTTCGTCGTTTGTCTGGTCACCCCGTTACGCTAACGCGAAACCCAAGTTTTCCAAAATCTTCACTTTGGTCGGAGTTTTCCAAAACCAGGGTTTTGAGGGACAAAAAGCTGCGAGTTGACGTGGATGAAACGGATAATAATATATTTGTTTAATCAGATACCCGGCTACGTGTGGACACGGTGTAAATCTTCCACCAGAATTCTTATTTTACTCACACTTTAATCAGTGTTAAAATAAACAGACCTAATTAGTAAACAATCAAAGCAAAGACGTCCGTCTCTGTGAGGAAAACTAAAAATAATCAATCAGAAACCTGATCGAGATCCACGTGGAGAGAACCCACGTCCCCTTTAACACTAAGTGTGTTCCACCAGCGGCTGTTCCAGCTCGTTTATACCAGCCTGTCGATGAGTGATGGGGGTGGGCATCACTCATCGACGGATGGAAACACAGGAATCCCCCGTGTTTCCATCAGGATGAAGAACATAGACACATTGGATGCTCGTCCCGGGGGAGGGATCTCTCTTTCATGTGGATCCTCACGAGGTTTCTTATTTTTTCCCACTGATGGGTTTTTTAGGAGTTTTTCTTTCCTCACCCTGAAGGAGAGTCTAAGGGCATAAATGTACTAGTCTTGTTTAGTTAGTATTTGTTAGTTATTTTTCTTGCTGTGTTTATGTGTTTATACATTCCTCTTTGGCGGCACGGTGGCACAGTGGGTGGCACAGTGGGTAGCACAGGGGCCTCACAGCAAGTAGGTCGTGAGTTCGAGTCCCGGTTGGGGACGAGGCTTGGAACACTGTTCTTTCTGTGTGGAGTTTGCATGTTCTCCCCATGTTTGCGTGGGTTTCCTCCCACCCTCCAAAGACATGCATGCTAGGTTGATTGGCCGGTGCCAGATCGCCCCTAGTGAGTGTGTGTGGATGGTTGTATGTGTGTGGCCGCGCGACAGGCTGGCGACCTGTTCGGGATGTACCCTGCCCTTTGCTTTAAATTAGCCGGGATGGGCTCCGGCACCCTCGGAACCCCATAAGGGACAGATGGATAAGAAGATGACTGACGGACGTTCCTCTTTTTCTTGTTTTTTTTTTTTCATATGAACCCATTGAGAAAAAATTCTGTGATTTTTTTGCTATAAAATAAAATTGATGATCATCATGATGAGTGACGTCACATTCCAGATGACTGTTACAGACGTACAGCTGGATGGTTTTTATTTAAAGTGTTTTGATGAAACATGTTAAAAAAACTTTGTCACACACATAAAAAAAACAAAAAACCATGAAATGAATCAAAACAAACTTCTGATTGATGAGATTTTATTAGAAAAATAAATGTTTTACATACAGATTTTTTATGAATGAAAACAGGATCTGATTGGTTGAAAAACAGGCTAATGGCTAACGGCGGTTAGCACGTGTAAAAGCTAACAGATCGTTTGGCTTTGCTGGATTAATCACCATGGTAACAGAGCGTTGGTAATTTACCAGATGAAAAATAAAAGCGTATAAAAATGAAGCACCTGTTTTTCTGGCTGAACTGGTTCAACAAACCGCCGGCCAATATGGCCGATAATCAGCAGCCGGCGAGCGACGCCACCAGGACGGTTATCAGCACCGCGCGGTGAGGCAGCGCGGCGGGGCAGCTGCTGTTAGCGTTCAGCAGGAAGTACGGGAAGCTGGAGTTGGTGGAGGAGGGGTTTAAAGCGGGCGTTGCTCTGATGGACGGAGTACCTTCACATCCACGTTCGATCTGCCCGCTGCGGAACAGGGCGTCGCTCATCAAGTCCGGCAGACGCCCGTTTAGATCCACCGACGCCAAGCAGCCCTGGAAACCTTCTCTGGACGCCACCAGTTTGGGAAGACTGCCGTACATGCCGGGCCCGAGACCGGCGATGAAGAGGTCGCCTGGAGGAGAGACGGTTAACGGTCAAAGGTAAGTAACCATGGAAACAAGCTCCGCCTCAAGGAGGAGGAGCTTGTGAAGGCCATGGTAACCAGGATCTACGTTCCTACCCTCACCATGGTAACCAGGATCTACGTTCCTACCCTCACCGTGGTAACCAGAATCTACGTTCCTACCCTCACCATGGTAACCAGAATCTACGTTCCTACCCTCACCGTGGTAACCAGGATCTACGTTCCTATCCTCACCGTGGTAACCAGGATCTACGTTCCTACCCTCACCGTGGTAACCAGAATCTACGTTCCTACCCTCACCATGGTAACCAGGATCTACGTTCCTACCCTCACCGTGGTAACCAGGATCTACGTTCCTACCCTCACCGTGGTAACCAGGATCTACGTTCCTACCCTCACCGTGGTAACCAGGATCTGCGTTCCTACCCTCACCGTGGTAACCAGGATCTACGTTCCTACCCTCACCATGGTAACCAGGATCTACGTACCTACCCTCACCATGGTAACCAGGATCTACGTTCCTACCCTCACCATGGTAACCAGGATCTACGTTCCTACCCTCACCATGGTAACCAGGATCTACGTTCCTACCCTCACCATGGTAACCAGAATCTACGTTCCTACCCTCACCATGGTAACCAGGATCTACGTTCCTACCCTCACCATGGTAACCAGGATCTACGTTCCTACCCTCACCATGGTAACCAGGATCTACGTTCCTACCTCACCATGGTAACCAGGATCTGCGTTCCTACCCTCACCATGGTAACCAGGATCTACGTTCCTACCCTCACCATGGTAACCAGGATCTACGTTCCTACCTCACCATGGTAACCAGGATCTACGTTCCTACCCTCACCATGGTAACCAGGATCTACGTTCCTATCCTCACCATGGTAACCAGGATCTACGTTCCTACCCTCACCATGGTAACCAGGATCTACGTTCCTACCCTCACCATGGTAACCAGGATCTACGTTCCTACGCTCACCATGGTAACCAGGATCTATGTTCCTACCCTCACCATGGTAACCAGGATCTATGTTCCTACCCTCACCATGGTAACCAGGATCTACGTTCCTACGCTCACCATGGTAACCAGGATCTGCGTTCCTACCCTCACCATGGTAACCAGGATCTACGTTTCTACCCTCACCATGGTAACCAGGATCTATGTTCCTACCCTCACCATGGTAACCAGGATCTACGTTCCTACGCTCACCATGGTAACCAGGATCTACGTTCCTACCTCACCATGGTAACCAGGATCTGCGTTCCTACCCTCACCATGGTAACCAGGATCTACGTTCCTACCTCACCATGGTAACCAGGATCTACGTTCCTACCCTCACCATGGTAACCAGGATCTACGTTCCTATCCTCACCATGGTAACCAGGATCTACGTTCCTACCCTCACCATGGTAACCAGGATCTACGTTCCTACCCTCACCATGGTAACCAGGATCTACGTTCCTACGCTCACCATGGTAACCAGGATCTATGTTCCTACCCTCACCATGGTAACCAGGATCTATGTTCCTACCCTCACCATGGTAACCAGGATCTGCGTTCCTACCCTCACCATGGTAACCAGGATCTACGTTTCTACCCTCACCATGGTAACCAGGATCTACGTTCCTACCCTCACCATGGTAACCAGGATCTACGTTCCTACGCTCACCATGGTAACCAGGATCTGCGTTCCTACCCTCAACATGGTAACCAGGATCTACGTTCCTACCCTCACCATGGTAACCAGGATCTACGTTCCTACCCTCACCGTGGTAACCAGGATCTACGTTCCTACCCTCACCATGGTAACCAGGATCTACGTTCCTACCCTCACCATGGTAACCAGGATCTACATTCCTACCCTCACCATGGTAACCAGGATCTACGTTCCTACTCTCACCATGGTAACCAGGATCTACGTTCCTACCTCACCGTGGTAACCAGGATCTACGTTCCTACCCTCACCATGGTAACCAGGATCTACGTTCCTACCCTCACCATGGTAACCAGGATCTACGTTCCTACCCTCACCATGGTAACCAGGATCTACGTTCCTACCCTCACCATGGTAACCAGGATCTACGTTCCTACCCTCACCATGGTAACCAGGATCTACGTTCCTACGCTCACCATGGTAACCAGGATCTATGTTCCTACCCTCACCATGGTAACCAGGATCTATGTTCCTACCCTCACCATGGTAACCAGGATCTACGTTCCTACGCTCACCATGGTAACCAGGATCTATGTTCCTACCCTCACCATGGTAACCAGGATCTACGTTCCTACCCTCACCATGGTAACCAGGATCTACGTTCCTATCCTCACCACTGGGCTCTCACTCAGAGATCGGGTGAGGAGCTCTGCCATCCGGGAGGAGCTCGGTGTCGAGCCACTCCTCCTCCAGGTCGAGAGGAGCCAGATGGGGTGGGTCGAGCATCTGGTCAGGATGTCCCCCGAGCGCCTCGCGGGCGAGGTGTTTCGGGCAGTCCCACCGGGAGGAGACCAAGGGGCAGACCCTGGACCTGCTGGAGAGACTATGTCTCACAGGTGGCCGGGGAATGACTTGGGATCCTTCCAGGAGAGCTGGAGGATGCAGCCGGGGTGAGAGAAGCCTGGGCTGCCCGTCTGAGGCTGTTACCACGGCGACCCGGCCCCAGATAAGCGAAAGACGACAGAACAGGAAGCATGTTTTGGTAACCTCTAGATCAGTTGTTGTGTTTTTGGCGACATCTAGTGGCGAACATTAAAAAATAAAGAAAAATCAAACTAAAATGGTTTATTTACTTATTTTTTTTCTAGTTCGGCGGGCCGGATTAAAGAGTTTAATGGGCCGCATGTGGCCCGCGGGCCGTGGTTTCCCCACGCCTCGGTTAGAACTATTATTGGTTAAGTCTGCGTCCTGGTATACAGAACCTACGTCTGGTTCCGGTTCCAAAACATACCTTTTAAGTCCAGGTTTTTGGCGCCGTTGATGCTCTGACTGGTTGCCGTGGCGTCCACTTTGAGCGTGTGCGTGTTGCTGTTGTCCCGGGTGATGGCGACGTTGTGCCACTGGTTGTCGTTCAGCGCTCGTTCACTTTTTCCTTTGATCAGGTTGGGTCCGTTCCCGAGGTCGAAGACGTAGTGGATGTACCTGCAGGAGCGGGAAGACTCGTTAGAACCACATAGAACCACAGATCAGGCAGGGCCGGATGGAGAACCAGGTCGGATGGAGGACCAGAGGGCGGGGTTTATTTTGTTCTTTATAAACTGAGAAACTCAAATTTAAAAAAAAGGCAAATTTACAAAATTCAGTATAATTAGGGAATATTTTGTTAAAATGAGCAAAATTTGGGGGGAAAACGTAAATTTTTTAAAAATTTTAAAGAACATGGAAATTTGCGTAAATTGTAAAAATTTCCCCAAAATGTTGCAAAAATGTAAAAAACAAAAAAAGAATTGAACATTTTTACATTTTTAAAAATTTGCAAAAAAATTTGAAAAAATGGCAAAAAAAAAATTTGAAATTTGAAAAAGTTGTAAAAACAAGAAAATTTCACCCAATTTATGAAAATATGTGAATATTTTCTAAAATTATCAAAAACTTTCACCAGATTAAAACAAAAAATTCACGCTTTAATCAGATTAATTCAGATTAAAATCAGATTAAAATCAGATTAAAATCAGATTAAATCAGATTAAATCAGATTAAAATCAGATTAAAATCATATTAAAAACAGATTAAAATCAGATTAAATCGGATTAAAATCAGATTAAACCAGATTAAAATCGGATTAAAATCAGATTAAATCAGATTAAAAACAGATTAAAATCAGATTAAATCAGATTAAATCAGATTAAAATCAGATTAAAAACAGATTAAAATCAGATTAAATCAGATTAAAATCAGATTAAATCAGATTAAAATCAGATTAAAATCATATTAAAATCAGATTAAAATCAGATTAAATCGGATTAAAATCATATTAAAATCAGATTAAATCAGATTAAATCAGATTAAAATCAGATTAAAATCAGATTAAATCAGATTAAAAACAGATTAAATCAGATTAAATCAGATTAAAATCAGATTAAATCAGATTAAATCAGATTAAAAACAGATTAAAATCAGATTAAATCAGATTAAAATCAGATTAAATCAGATTAAAATCAGATAAAATCATATTAAAATCAGATTAAATCAGATTAAATCAGATTAAAATCATATTAAAATCATATTAAATCAGATTAAATCATATTAAAATCAGATTAAATCAGATTAAAATCAGATTAAAATCAGATTAAAATCAGATTAAATCATATTAAAATCAGATTAAAATCAGATTAAATCAGATTAAAATCAGATTAAATCAGATTAAATCAGATTAAATCAGATTAAATCAGATTAAATCAGATTAAAATCAGATTAAATCAGATTAAAATCAGATTAAAATCAGATTAAATCAGATTAAAATCAGATTAAAATCAGATTAAATCAGATTAAATCAGATTAAAATCAGATTAAATCAGATTAAATCAGATTAACTCACCCCTTCACCAGCTCCACGGCGATGAAGTCGTTCCCGTCTCCGGAGTTGAAGAGGATGAATCCGTCGGGTGAGGTGGTCTTAAACTGGAAGAACAGGTGCATGGAGGCGTAGGCCTGCAGCGTGGCCAGGCTCAGGTAGCTGCTCTTCGACTTGAACGTCACGGGGTCGGCGATGATGGAGCGCACGCCGAAGCGAGCGTTCAGCTCGCAGTAATCGATGTCGCCGTTCTTGCACAGGTCGATGTAAAGCATCCCGTTGAATCTGAAAACAGAGACGGGAGGAAGTGAGGTGGTCTCCACGGCGACGGGGATGCTTCCTGTTATGACGTCACACACACATATACACATATACATACAGATACACAAACACACACACATACATACACACACATACACACATATACATACAGATACACAAACACACACACATACATACACACACATACACACTCAATCCTGGGGATAATCAATCTATCATGCATGTTTTTAGAGGAAACCAGAGAAAACACACATACACAGGTAGAACATGCAAACTACACACAGAAAGACCAGTGTTACAACTCTCTTCACCCACCCGGGACTCGAACCCCTGACCTTCTTGCTGTGAGGCCAATGTGCTACCGACGAAAAGCGACCCAGAGAGGTCCAGACTAATAATGATTTTCCTATCATGTGCAGTAAGTGTGATAGGAGCTGCAGCTCCCACATCGGTTTATTTAGCTACAGCTGATGCTGCACAGAGAAACATCCAGCTGTGGAATCCACTGTCGTTACAGAACAGAACATTTTAAAAAATAAGTCATTTTTGTTCATATTTTGCCTAAAGATTATAATTAAAGTCGTAAGAACACTTTTTAAATTTTTTGTTCCGTTCCGTCGTCTTCCGCTTGTTCCAGGGTCTGGTCGTCGGGGGTAACAGCCTCAGACGGGAAGCCCATGCTTCTCTCACCCCGGCTGCATCCTCCATCTCACCCAGGAGGATCCTGAGGTGTTCCCTGTCCAGCTGTGAGACATAGTCTCTCCAGCAGGTCCGGGGTCTGCCTCTGGGTCTCCTCCTGGAGGGATGTGCCCAAAACAACCTCGCTCACAAGGCGCTCGACCCACCCCATCTGGCTCCTCTCGACCTGGAGGCGGAGCAGCTTGACACCGAGCTCCTCCCGGATGGCAGAACTCCTGACCCGATCTCTGAGTGAGAGCCCAGCTACCCTGCGGAGGAAGATCATTTCGGCCGCTTGTATCCGCGATCTCATTCTTTCGGTCACCACCCACAGCTGGTGACCATGGTGAGGGTAGGAACGTAGATCCTGGTTACCATGGTGAGGGTAGGGACGTAGATCCTGGTTACCATGGTGAGGGTAGGATCGTAGATCCTGGTTACCATGGTGAGGGTAGGAACATAGATCCTGGTTACCATGGTGAGGGTAGGAACATAGATCCTGGTTACCATGGTGAGGGTAGGATCGTAGATCCTGGTTACCATGGTGAGGGTAGGAACATAGATCCTGGTTACCATGGTGAGGGTAGGAACGTAGATCCTGGTTACCATGGTGAGGGTAGGAACGTAGATCCTGGTTACCATGGTGAGGGTAGGGACGTAGATCCTGGTTACCATGGTGAGGGTAGGAACGTAGATCCTGGTTACCATGGTGAGGGTAGGGACATAGATCCTGGTTACCATGGTGAGGGTAGGAATGTAGATCCTGGTTACCATGGTGAGGGTAGGGACGTAGATCCTGGTTACCATGGTGAGGGTAGGAACATAGATCCTGGTTACCATGGTGAGGGTAGGATCGTAGATCCTGGTTACCATGGTGAGGGTAGGAACATAGATCCTGGTTACCATGGTGAGGGTAGGAATGTAGATCCTGGTTACCATGGTGAGGGTAGGGACGTAGATCCTGGTTACCATGGTGAGGGTAGGAACGTAGATCCTGGTTACCATGGTGAGGGTAGGAACGTAGATCCTGGTTACCATGGTGAGGGTAGGGACGTAGATCCTGGTTACCATGGTGAGGGTAGGAATGTAGATCCTGGTTACCATGGTGAGGGTAGGGACGTAGATCCTGGTTACCATGGTGAGGGTAGGAACGTAGATCCTGGTTACCATGGTGAGGGGAGGAACATAGATCCTGGTTACCATGGTGAGGGTAGGAATGTAGATCCTGGTTACCATGGTGAGGGGAGGAACGTAGATCCTGGTTACCATGGTGAGAGTAGGAACCTAGATCCTGGTTACCATGGTGAGAGTAGGAACGTAGATCCTGGTTACCATGGTGAGGGTAGGAACGTAGATCCTGGTTACCATGGTGTGAGTAGGAACCTAGATCCTGGTTACCATGGTGAGGGTAGGAACGTAGATCCTGGTTAGCATGGTGAGGGTAGGAATGTAGATCCTGGTTACCATGGTGAGGGTAGGAACGTAGATCCTGGTTACCATGGTGAGGGTAGGAACGTAGATCCTGGTTACCATGGTGAGGGTAGGAACGTAGATCCTGGTTACCATGGTGAGGGTAGGAACGTAGATCCTGGTTACCATGGTGAGGGTAGGAATGTAGATCCTGGTTACCATGGTGAGGGGAGGAACGTAGATCCTGGTTACCATGGTGAGGGTAGGAATGTAGATCCTGGTTACCATGGTGAGGGTAGGAATGTGGATCTGGTTACCATGGTGAGGGTAGGAACGTAGATCCTGGTTACCATGGTGAGGGTAGGAACGTAGATCCTGGTTACCATGGTGAGGGTAGGGACGTAGATCCTGGTTACCATGGTGAGGGTAGGAACGTAGATCCTGGTTACCATGGTGAGGGTAGGAACGTAGATCCTGGTTACCATGGTGAGGGGAGGAACATAGATCCTGGTTACCATGGTGAGGGTAGGAACGTAGATCCTGGTTACCATGGTGAGGGTAGGAACGTAGATCCTGGTTACCATGGTGAGGGTAGGAACGTAGATCCTGGTTACCATGTTGAGGGTAGGAACGTAGATCCTGGTTACCATGGTGAGGGTAGGAACGTAGATCCTGGTTACCATGGTGAGAGTAGGAACGTAGATCCTGGTTACCATGGTGAGGGTAGGAACGTAGATCCTGGTTAGCATGATCCCCTCTCTGGCGGATCCAGAGGCCCCGCCCCCATCCCCTTCTAGCTCCGCCCCTGCCAACAAAGCATTTAAAACAGGCTCCAGGTCAAAGAGCGAGGGGTTAATAAAGGTTACCTGAGGCTCTGCAGGTGTCCGATGAAACTGGACGGGATGGTGGAGACGAACTTCCGCTCCGTCATCGTTCCGGTTTCGATGTTGTGGAACTCCAAGCGGGTGTGGTCCCCTACCATCTGGCCTGTGGGGGGCAGGGTGGAGGGGACGGGTCGTAAAAGAAACAAAAAAAAAAAAAAAAACGAAAAGAAAAGAGAAGACCGTCTGACACTAACACAGAAGGGCTGATTTAAGGAGGAAATTATTCAGAGCATTAGAGTTTTACTCCTGCATGGGGGGCCCCGGCATGGGGGGCCCCGGTGGGGGAGGGGGTGCAGTACCTTCGGCTACATCATCGTCAACCGTTAGCTTGTAGGCTTTGCCGCGGCGCACCACGCGGACCGTGTGCCATTCATTATCATTGAGCTTTTGCCCGGCATACAGGGTCTCCGGTCCCTTGCCTGGAACGATGGTCAGTCACAGAGTTAAGGACAAGAGGGGGAGGGGGGGACACCGGACCCCCGCTTCCAAACAAGGAAGTAAAGGTCCGGAAAAAACAGACAAAATCACAACATTTTGATTAAAGGTCCCCTATTATGCAAAACTGACTTTTATGAGGTTTTAACCTTTTATTTTACTTAGTACTACCCCAAACAATCCCCCAAAGTGTGTTTTATTGTGATTCATGCTATTTTGAGATATTTAAATTCAAAGTAAGGGGCGTGTTCTCCAAACCTCTAACGACTGGTGGAACATAGTGACGTACATCTGTTTTTTGTTCAGCCCCCTGCAGCTCAAACACCCTCCCCCACTTCTACCTGCTCTCCACCCTGATATCCACCCATTTCCGTGCTTCACTCTACTGTGAAAAGCTCTTGTTTGGCTCCTTGCCTTTGTTGTTTCACTTGGATCTGTTTGGCGGTATTTTTTCTCCTCAAAAGCTGTATACACCATGGCAACAAAGAGAAAATGTGAATTTGGTTGTGCTGATGCCCCTCCCGCTCCACGCTGTGCTGGGTGGGTGGGGAAATCACAATGAATGACAACCAATCGCAACCAACGGGGCGGGTCCCGGGAAAAAAAAAAAGAAAAAAAGACTGAAACAAGCTGTTTTGAGTTCCGGGTCTGAAACTGCGCTCCTAAACAGGGTAGTATTTATAAACTATTGTGTTGAGATTGTGGCGGAATGTAAAATTATGCATATCAGATACATAGCACAGGATAAAATAAGGGAAAAAAGGCATAATAGGGGACCTTTAACTTTAAAACTTTAAAATAATATTTTTGATCCAAAAAGACTGACTTTTTTTCTTATTTTTAACAAATGGCAGCAAAGAATTAACATTAATTATGCAAAAAATTATTTAAATTTTAGTTTGATTTGAGTTTTTATTTAAATAAAGTTAATGTTTAAAATCACACGCAGTGAAATTAGTTTGTGGGAGTTTCAGAAATTTAACGAATCTCAATAAATTAACGATTTTAAATTAAAAACTGAACTAATCTCATTATTATTTTACTGTTTTTTTGCATATAAATGAAGTTGGTTGACCCGAAGAGACCCGAAGAGACCCGATGAGACCCGATGAGACCCACTGAGACCCACTGAGACCCGATGAGACCCGATGAGACCCACTGAGACCCACTGAGACCCACTGAGACCCACTGAGACCCGATGAGACCCAAAGAGACCCGATGAGACCCACTGAGACCCGATGAGACCCACTGAGACCCGATGAGACCCACTGAGACCCACTGAGACCCGATGAGACCCACTGAGACCCGATGAGACCCACTGAGACCCGATGAGACCCACTGAGACCCGATGAGACCCGAAGAGACCCGATGAGACCTGATGAGACCCGATGAGACCCACTGAGACCCACTGAGACCCGATGAGACCCACTGAGACCCGATGAGACCCACTGAGACCCGATGAGACCCGATGAGACCCACTGAGACCTGATGAGACCAACTGAGACCCGATGAGACCCGATGAGACCCGATGAGACCCACTGAGACCCACTGAGACCTGATGAGACCAACTGAGACCCGATGAGACCCGATGAGACCCGATGAGACCCGATGAGACCCACTGAGACCCGATGAGACCCACTGAGACCCGATGAGACCCGATGAGACCCGATGAGACCCGATGAGACCCGATGAGACCCACTGAGACCCGATGAGACCCGATGAGACCCGATGAGACCCACTGAGACCCGATGAGACCCACTGAGACCCGATGAGACCCGATGAGACCCACTGAGACCCACTGAGACCCACTGAGACCCACTGAGACCCACTGAGACCCGATGAGACCCGATGAGACCCACTGAGACCCACTGAGACCCGATGAGACCCACTGAGACCCGATGAGACCCACTGAGACCCACTGAGACCCACTGAGACCCGATGAGACCCACTGAGACCCACTGAGACCCACTGAGACCCGATGAGACCCACTGAGACCCGATGAGACCCACTGAGACCCGATGAGACCCACTGAGACCCACTGAGACCCGATGAGACCCACTGAGACCCACTGAGACCCGATGAGACCCGAAGAGACCCGATGAGACCCACTGAGACCCGATGAGACCCACTGAGACCCGATGAGACCCACTGAGACCCACTGAGACCCACTGAGACCCGATGAGACCCGATGAGACCCGATGAGACCCGAAGAGACCCGATGAGACCCACTGAGACCCGATGAGACCCACTGAGACCCGATGAGACCCACTGAGACCCACTGAGACCCACTGAGACCCAATGAGACCCGATGAGACCCGATGAGACCCACTGAGACCCGATGAGACCCACTGAGACCCGATGAGACCCACTGAGACCCACTGAGACCCAATGAGACCCGATGAGACCCACTGAGACCCGATGAGACCCGATGAGACCCACTGAGACCCGATGAGACCCACTGAGACCCAATGAGACCCGATGAGACCCGATGAGACCCACTGAGACCCACTGAGACCCACTGAGACCCGATGAGACCCACTGAGACCCGATGAGACCCGATGAGACCCGATGAGACCCACTGAGACCCGATGAGACCCACTGAGACCCACTGAGACCCACTGAGACCCACTGAGACCCGATGAGACCCACTGAGACCCGATGAGACCCACTGAGACCCGATGAGACCCACTGAGACCCACTGAGACCCACTGAGACCCGATGAGACCCGATGAGACCCGGTGAGATCCAAACCCCCCGTTTTAAATCATAACACTAGGACTATCAGGATTCTACGGCTACTAGAACTCCCAAGGCCGTCATTTTGACGGTTAGCTCCACAGCGATGACATCACACACAGATGACATCACACACTGATGACATCACACACTGATGACATCACACACTGATGACATCACACACTGATGTCATCGCCATGACTGAAAAATCCGAATGAGAAATACTTTTATTTTCATGATCAATGAAGTATGAACGTCTTAGATCCTGGTTACCATGGTGAGGGTAGGAACATAGATCCTGGTTACCATGGTGAGGGTAGGAACGTAGATCCTGGTTACCATGGTGAGATCCGTTTCTACTCATTTAGATTTCATTCATTCCTAAGGTTAATCATGCTGTGACCAATCAACCTAACGAGCAGGTTTTTAATGTTTTATTTCAGTTAAATTACAAAAATAAACAAAAAAATGTACAAAAAGTCAAAAGTTTAAGAACGTTAAAGATCAACGTAAGAAGATGGCGGGTTCGCCCGCGGACCGGAAGTTAACCGGACACAGAGTTTATGTCTAGGGTCTTTGGAGAAGACACCTAACCCCCCGTTTCTCCCACCACAGGTGGCAGCCTGCTGCGGTGTGATGCCGCACATGAATTTCCCATTGAGGGATCGATAGAGTTTATTAAAATAAAAAAACAAACAAATAAAAAAACTAGAGGAGTTAGATGTCAAATTGACGGTATTGGTAGTTCTAGTGTTAATCCAGTGGTCACCAACCCCTGAACGACTTTATGAGCACGGAGTCACATGACGATCACATGATCTGTTTACTACAAACGTCTATGACCAGGGGCGACAGGGTCCTGCCCCAAGTGGAGAAGTTTAAGTATCTCGGGGTCTTGTTCACGAGTGGTGGAGGAATGGAGCGGGAGATCGACAGGTGGATCGGTGCGGCGTCAGCAATAACTAGGATGCTGCATCGGTCCGTCGTGGTGAAGAGAGAGCTGAGCTCTCAAAGCTCTCAATCTACGTTCCTACCCTCACCATAGTAACCAGGATCTACGTTCCTACCCTCACCATGGTAACCAGGATCTACGTTCCTACCCTCACCGTGGTAACCAGGATCTACGTTCCTACCCTCACCATGGTAACCAGGATCTACGTTCCTACCCTCACCGTAGTAACCAGGATCTACGTTCCTACCCTCACCATGGTAACCAGGATCTACGTTCCTACCCTCACCGTGGTAACCAGGATCTACGTTCCTACCCTCACCATGGTAACCAGGATCTACGTTCCTACCCTCACCATGGTAACCAGGATCTACGTTCCTACCCTCACCATGGTAACCAGGATCTACGTTCCTACCCTCACCATGGTAACCAGGATCTACGTTCCTACCCTCACCATGGTAACCAGGATCTACGTTCCTACCCTCACCATGGTAACCAGGATCTACGTTCCTACCCTCACCATGGTAACCAGGATCTACGTTCCTACCCTCACCATGGTAACCATGATCTACGTTCCTACCCTCACCATGGTAACCAGGATCTACGTTCCTACCCTCACCGTGGTAACCAGGATCTACGTTCCTACCCTCACCGTGGTAACCAGGATCTACGTTCCTACCCTCACCATGGTAACCAGGATCTACGTTCCTATCCTCACCATGGTAACCAGGATCTACGTTCCTATCCTCACCATGGTAACCAGGATCTATGTTCCTACCCTCACCGTGGTAACCAGGATCTACGTTCCTACCCTCACCATGGTAACCAGGATCTACGTTCCTATCCTCACCATGGTAACCAGGATCTACGTTCCTACCCTCACCATGGTAACCAGGATCTACGTTCCTACCCTCACCATGGTAACCAGGATCTACGTTCCTACCCTCACCATGGTAACCATGATCTACGTTCCTACCCTCACCGTGGTAACCAGGATCTACGTTCCTACCCTCACCGTGGTAACCAGGATCTACGTTCCTACCCTCACCATGGTAACCAGGATCTACGTTCCTATCCTCACCATGGTAACCAGGATCTACGTTCCTACCCTCACCGTGGTAACCAGGATCTACGTTCCTACCCTCACCGTGGTAACCAGGATCTACGTTCCTACCCTCACCATGGTAACCAGGATCTACGTTCCTACCCTCACCATGGTAACCAGGATCTACGTTCCTACCCTCACCATGGTAACCAGGATCTACGTTCCTACCCTCACCATGGTAACCATGATCTACGTTCCTACCCTCACCATGGTAACCAGGATCTACGTTCCTACCCTCACCATGGTAACCAGGATCTACGTTCCTACCCTCACCGTGGTAACCAGGATCTACGTTCCTACCATCACCATGGTAACCAGGATCTACGTTCCTACCCTCACCGTGGTAACCAGGATCTACGTTCCTACCCTCACCATGGTAACCAGGATCTACGTTCCTACCCTCACCATGGTAACCAGGATCTACGTTCCTACCCTCACCATGGTAACCAGGATCTACGTTCCTACCCTCACCATGGTAACCAGGATCTACGTTCCTACCCTCACCATGGTAACCAGGATCTACGTTCCTACCCTCACCATGGTAACCAGGATCTACGTTCCTACCCTCACCATGGTAACCAGGATCTACGTTCCTACCCTCACCATGGTAACCAGGGTCTACGTTCCTACCCTCACCATGGTAACCAGGATCTACATTCCTACCCTCACCATGGTAACCAGGATCTATGTTACTACCCTCACCATGGTAACCAGGATCTACGTTCCTACCCTCACCACGGTAACCAGCTGTGGGTGGTGACTGAAAGAATGAGATCGCGGGTACAAGCGGCCGAAATGAGCTTCCTCCACAGGGCGGCTGGGCTCTCACTCAGAGATCGGGTGAGGAGCTCTGCCATCCGGGAGGAGCTCGGTGTCGAGCCGCTCCTCCTCCAGGTCGAGAGGAGCCAGGATAGGTGAGGCTGGGGGCGTACCCCACTGAACGTTTTAAAAATAAGAGTCATTTTCCTGCATTTTGGTGCCCATTCGCTGACCCTGCCAGGGGCTTTTTTTTTTTTTTTTGTGGATCAAAAAGGGGGCGTGCACCCCGTACGTGCCTCCATAGCTCTGCCCCGATGACTAATAATGACTCGCCGCTTCTTAAACATTATGCTGATTTGTTTTGAAGCGGATGCTGTTTGTGAGACTGACGACAGGAGTCATCGTGTGATCAAAGACGAGGTTGTAGGGGGAAGGATGGCTCAGTGGGTAGGGGGACCACCCTGTAACCGGAGGGTGGCCGGTTCGATCCCCTGCCAGGAGTTCATATGGAGGTGTCTCTGAGCAAGACAGCGACCCCTCAATGTCTCCTGATGGTGGTTTACCCCTTGCATGGCAGTGTCCACCATCAGGTATGAATGAACGGGTGAATGTGGGCTACACTGTAAAGTGCTTTGGGTGCCAACGCAGGTGGAGAAGAGCTGGAGAAGTAGACCATTTACCATCCCAACACAGGCACCATCAAACTAACTCCTAATCCCTTCCTTCAGTGAGGTCAGGAAAGGGGCGGGGCTTCTAATACGGGGGCGTTTGTTGGTTTAATTTAATCATAGGTTTAATTAATTCATCACTTGATGCCAAAAAACCCCCGTTTACATTAAAGCAGACGCGCCATGTCGCTCATCTCGACGGATAGTGATGCTGTAGGGGGAGGGGGGAGTGGATTCTGAGTTCTGAGCATGCTCAGATGCGCTTAGCCTCACGTCTCGACAGAACACCGTGTTTGTAGAGCCGCCATGTTCTTTTAATTTTTATATTAAAATAATTTCTGTTTAAATTTATCGTCTTTCTTTAAAGATTTTAAGATTAAAATAAAAACTTTCATAGATTTTATGACCTGAATAAAAAAACATCTTCATCACCAAAAACTTTTAGTTTTAAAACAGTTAGTTTTTTTTATTCTAAACAGTTCAGTGTAATCCTCGTTCATCCAGAAGGGATCCATCGTAGGAAGGTCTTCAAAGTGTTTGATGATCGAGACGTTTCAGCTTCCGTCCAGAACTCATTTTAATCTGATAGAACCTGAGAACTGTCGGTCAGACACCGTCTTAACCGTCTATCCCTTATGGGGTTGTGAGGAGTGCCGGAGCCCATCCCTAACAGATAGGGAGGCTGATTCGAGGTGAGGGTCAGGGTACACCCCGAACAGGTCTCCAGTTTGCCGTGGGACCACAGATACATATCCACACACACACACGCACTCATTCCTAGAGGCAATCATGTCGCAGCCACTCAACCTAACATGTATGTGTTTTGAGGGTGAAAGGAAACCGGAGAAAACCACACATACACGGGGAAAACATGCAAACTCTACACAGAAAGAACAGGGTTCCAAGCTTCATCACCACCCGGGACTCAAACCCACAACCGACTTGCTGTGAGGCCACTGTGCCACCCGCTGCGCCACCGACCTGAGAACTGGTTCTATATAAACTAACCTGAGTTTGTCTGACCCGTAAGGAGGAGGAGCTAACGTCGACACACCTGGGTTTGAGGAGACGGCAGCTCAGTGGTTAGAGTGTTCGCGCGCGGACCGGAAGGTCGCGGGTTTGCGTCCCACAGGGAGCACGTCTAGGGTCCTTAAAGAAGACACCTAACCCCCGCTTCTCCCACCATTGGTCCGTCGAAGGGCAGCCTGCTGCGGTGTAAGGAGTGCAGCACGGTGAGGGATGAATACAGTAATTCATTTATTCATTCATTCACACAAGGAGAACATGCACACTACACACAGAAAGGACAGGGTTCCAAACCTCATCCCCACTCTGGACTCAAGCCCCTGACCTTCTTGCTGTGAGGCCACTGTGCTACCCACTGCACCATCTTGCTGCCAACCTGAGAACTGGTTCTATATGAACTAACCTGAGTTTGTCTGACCCGTAAGGAGGAGGAGCTAAACCCAACAAACCTGGGTTTAATTAACTTGTTAACCAATAGAACGGTGGGTTCTAGATTAACTTCTATTGTTTAATTACAGATTAACAGGTAATTAATTAATAAGTAATTAATGTCATAGAGCGTAACTCATCACTGTACGACACTTACATCACTAAGTCACTTTTTACCTCGTTATTCACATTCAGTACTGATTGTTAATATTTTTTAATTACATCATTTGTTCTTCTCCTTAAAAAAAGCATTTATTTACATTATTCCTTCAATTTTATTTGATTTCTATTTTATTATTTTATTATTATTCTTTTGTATTTCCTCTCTTTTTGTCATGATTCCCTCGTCTGCCACCAGAGAGAGCCTCGACCTTCCTCCCTCTCTCTGATTTCTGTCTGAAATCAGGAATCAGGGAGGCGATAGCTCAGTGGTAGAACGTTCGTCCTAGAACTACACAAATCTATCATCTCACAAATCACAAATGAGTACACAAATTTCCCATGTGTGGGATTAATAAAGTATATTCTGAACCTGAAGTTCTCAGGAAGTATTCAGGATTGAATCCCACTGAGCTCACGTCTAGGTGTCCATGGGTAAGACACCTAACCCCCCGTTTCTCCCACCTTTGGGAGCTGTGGCAGCCTGCTGCGGTGCAATGCAGCACAGAAATTTTCCCAGTGAGGGAAGATGAATTAAGCATTTTCTAACGAACACAGATGTAGTTCTTTAAAAAAAGCCTTGGATAGATTCAGGAAGGGTTCTAGTTTGTTATCAATTCTAGTACTCTTATCGATACCGCTGATTATTCTGATATCTTATCGATACTTTTTAAAGTAGAAACAAGTAGAGGAAAAAAAAAAAACTTTGTAGATGCAACCAAACTATGGTAAAACTGTCATGGCTCCCTCTGCTGCCTCCAGAGGGAGCTCTGGACCTTCCTCCATCTCTCAGATTCCAACCTGATACTAAACACCTGTGGGTAACCTCATGCTGGACACCTGTGGATCATCTACCTGCTGCCCATTTAAAGACAGTCTGCCCTGACTTCCATGTCGGGTTATAACCCTTCCAGCCAGATCATCCACCCTTCCAGCCAGATCATCCACCCTTCCAGCCAGATCATCCACCCTTCCAGCCAGATTATCCACCCTTCCAGCCAGATCTTCCACCCTTCCAGCCGGATCATCCACCCTTCCAGCCGGATCATCCACCCTTCCAGCCAGATCATCCACCCTTCCAGCCAGATCTTCCACCCTTCCAGCCGGATCATCCACCCTTCCAGCCAGATCATCCACCCTTCCAGCCAGATCTTCCACCCTTCCAGCCGGATCATCCACCCTTCCAGCCAGATCATCCACCCTTCCAGCCAGATCTTCCACCCTTCCAGCCAGATCGTCCACCCTTCCAGCCGGATCGTCCACCCTTCCAGCCAGATCTTCCACCCTTCCAGCCAGATCATCCACCCTTCCAGCCGGATCATCCACCCTTCCAGCCAGATCATCCACCCTTCCAGCCAGGTCATCCACCCTTCCAGCCAGATCATCCACCCTTCCAGCCAGGTCTTCCACCCTTCCAGCCAGATCATCCATCCTTCCAGCCAGGTCATCCACCCTTCCAGCCAGATCATCCACCCTTCCAGCCAGATCATCCACCCTTCCAGCCAGGTCTTCCACCCTTCCAGCCAGATCATCCACCCTTCCAGCCAGATCATCCACCCTTCCAGCCAGATCGTCCACCCTTCCAGCCAGATCATCCACCCTTCCAGCCAGATCATCCACCCTTCCAGCCAGATCATCCACCCTTCCAGCCAGATCGTCCACCCTTCCAGCCAGATCATCCACCCTTCCAGCCAGATCATCCACCCTTCCAGCCAGATCATCCACCCTTCCAGCCAGATCGTCCACCCTTCCAGCCAGATCATCCACCCTTCCAGCCAGATCTTCCACCCTTCCAGCCAGGTCTTCCACCCTTCCAGCCAGATCATCCACCCTTCCAGCCGGATCGTCCACCCTTCCAGCCGGATCGTCCACCCTTCCAGCCGGATCATCCACCCTTCCAGCCGGATCATCCACCCTTCCAGCCAGATCATCCACCCTTCCAGCCAGATCATCCACCCTTCCAGCCAGATCATCCACCCTTCCAGCCGGATCGTCCACCCTTCCAGCCGGATCGTCCACCCTTCCAGCCGGATCATCCACCCTTCCAGCCAGATCGTCCACCCTTCCAGCCAGATCTTCCATCCTTCCAGCCAGATCTTCCATCCTTCCAGCCGGATCATCCACCCTTCCAGCCAGGTCATCCACCCTTCCAGCCAGATCTTCCATCCTTCCAGCCAGATCTGCCATCCTTCCAGCCAGATCTTCCATCCTTCCAGCCGGATCATCCACCCTTCCAGCCAGGTCTTCCACCCTTCCAGCCAGATAATCCACCCTTCCAGCCAGATCTTCCACCCTTCCAGCCAGATAATCCACCCTTCCAGCCAGGTCTTCCACCCTTCCAGCCAGATAATCCACCCTTCCAGCCAGATCTTCCATCCTTCCAGCCAGATCTGCCATCCTTCCAGCCAGGTCTTCCACCCTTCCAGCCAGGTCATCCACCCTTCCAGCCAGGTCTTCCACCCTTCCAGCCAGATCATCCACCCTTCCAGCCAGGTCTTCCACCCTTCCAGCCAGATCATCCACCCTTCCAGCCGGATCATCCACCCTTCCAGCCGGATCATCCACCGTAGTGGTGGTGGTCATTGACCCCCTCGTCAGGGTTCTAGTGATAATCTAATGATTTCTGGATGGAAGTGGAAACGTCTCCATGATTAAAAACTCTGTCCAGAAGACACTCTGAAGACTTCTCTACGATGTTCAACATGAGAATAACAACGTGTTTAAAGAGAGAAAGAGAAGAGAAAACAGAGGTCCAAAGATTTTACGCTGATTCTCCAAACTAGGACGTAAGAAGAGCTTAGAAAACAGAGAAAGAAAAACATCATCAGCAAAATGAAACTTGAGAGTTAACTTACTGGAGTTACAGTTTATCCTGATACAGTCTAGATGGGGAAGAATAAATGACAGATGAAATTGCATCCTTCAAGGTTACAGCTGCAGACATCCAAAAACAAAACATCCACCCTTCCGGGGACGTACACATGCTGAACGGCGGCCATTTTTTATCCTCAGCTGCTTCCCATTGGTCCAATCCGGTAACATGTTAACAGGAAGTACTTCCTTCCTTCAGAAGCTTAAGTTTTAGTAAATACGTTTGTATTAAAATGGCCGCCTGCGTTACCAGCGACATGGCCCTCCAGCTTCGTTTTTTCGTTAAACTTTCCAAACTTTGTCTGCGAATCAAAATGCCGAAAAGTTAGAATTTTTCAATGAGTTAGCTGGATGCTACGCTAACGGCGTCGCCATGTGGCTGGTGGTGTCATGTGTCGTCAACCGCAACAGAAAAGTGGGAGCAAACAGCCGCGATCCAATCAGCACCAGCACCGTGCAGAGGCACCGGACCTCCACGTTGGTGGAGCTCCCGAGAACCAATCAGAAGTAGTTTTACTATGTGGTTTAAACGCTGGTGGTACGCCAGCTGCAGGTCTTGCTGGGCTCTGTTCTCGGGCTGTTCGCCTGACGGGCCGCAGGCTTAAGGCCTTTGAAGGGGTGAATACCATCTTCTGGCGAAGCATGATGGGATATGGAGTTCATGGAAACACGTGAAAACACACGAGGAAGGATCGATGGAGGAGGAAAGAGGGGCGTTCCTGTCAGAAACACATCCTACTACACACTACTCCTTCCCTCCTATTCTACCCTCAGCCCTAATTTGGTACCCCTGGTCCCAATCCCGTGGTATGTCTTGTTTTCCTTTGGATTATTTAAGCCCGGGAATCCCTCACTTCCTGGCTGCATCACTCCTCTGTTGCACTGCGGTGCTGTAGCCATGCAGCTGTGATGGTTTCCCTCCATTTCCTGGTCCCTCACAATGCTACACTAGTTCCACGCTCCTGGTGTGCCCTAATTTCCTGCTGAGAGTCTCCCTTCTGACCCCCCATCATCCTGCTGAGCTCCTACGTCTGGTCCCTCATCGTCCTGCTGAGCTCCTACGTCTGGTCCGCCATCGTCCTGCTGAGCTCCTACGTCTGGTCCTCCATCGTCCTGCTGAGCTCCTACGTCTGGTCCCCCATCGTCCTGCTGAGCTCCTACGTCTGGTCCTCCATCGTCCTGCTGAGCTCCTACGTCTGGTCCCCCATCGTCCTGCTGAGCTCCTACGTCTGGTCCCTCATCGTCCTGCTGAGCTCCTACGTCTGGTCCCTCATCGTCCTGCTGAGCTCCTACGTCTGGTCCCCCATCGTCCTGCTGAGCTCCTACGTCTGGTCCCCTATCGTCCTGCTGAGCTCCTACGTCTGGTCCCTCATCGTCCTGCTGAGCTCCTACGTCTGGTCCTCCATCGTCCTGCTGAGCTCCTACGTCTGGTCCTCCATCGTCCTGCTGAGCTCCTACGTCTGGTCCTCCATCGTCCTGCTGAGCTCCTACGTCTGGTCCCCCATCGTCCTGCTGAGCTCCTACGTCTGGTCCTCCATCGTCCTGCTGAGCTCCTACGTCTGGTCCCCCATCGTCCTGCTGAGCTCCTACGTCTGGTCCCTCATCGTCCTGCTGAGCTCCTACGTCTGGTCCCTCATCGTCCTGCTGAGCTCCTACGTCTGGTCCCCCATCGTCCTGCTGAGCTCCTACGTCTGGTCCCCTATCGTCCTGCTGAGCTCCTACGTCTGGTCCCTCATCGTCCTGCTGAGCTCCTACGTCTGGTCCTCCATCGTCCTGCTGAGCTCCTACGTCTGGTCCCCTATCGTCCTGCTGAGCTCCTACGTCTGGTCCTCCATCGTCCTGCTGAGCTCCTACGTCTGGTCCCCCATCGTCCTGCTGAGCTCCTACGTCTGGTCCCCCATCGTCCTGCTGAACTCCTACGTCTGGTCCCCCATCGTCCTGCTGAGCTCCAACCTTCTAGTCATTCATCCAGCCTCGTTCTGCCTCGTTCTGCCTGGTTCTGCCGGCTTTGGGGCATCTGGGGCACACTCCACCCCCATCATGGCACATCTTCTAAAAACAGAACCTTTGTTTTGGGTCGTCTCCGTTTACCGTACCCGCCCACTGTATTCTATTGGCTGATTCTGGTTGTGATGGTGACCAGTGCCATGCAAAGATGGAGGGAACTTGAGAGAGGAGGCGGGGCAGATGGAGGAGGATGACGATGCAGAGGGAGGAAGGGGTGGCAGGAGAAGGCGGAGCACACATACCCAGGTTGACGGTGAGTTTGACGCGGCTCCCGTCCAGCTCCAGGCGGAGCGTGTCGGCGGAGTCGCGGGAGGAAGTGGCCATGAGGAGTCCGTAAGCTCGCTGGGAACGGAACCGCAGAGCCACGTCCTCGGCCTCCGTGTGCATGATGCTCGGCAGCGCCACCTTCATGTACATGCTGCCATCGTAGGAGAGGATGGAGGCCTCTGGAGGGCAGAGAGGAGACACAGTGAGGTTTGAAAACAGGAAGTAGAATGTGTAGAACCGTGTCTGTCTCTGACTTTATAAAAATAACCTTCATTTTTGCTGCAGATCGATTAAAAAAAATCTCGTTAAAAATCTTACTGTTGATTTTTTTACGATAAAGTTTAATAAATTAAAGAATAAAAGTGTTTTTTTTTTTTTGTTTGTTTTTCTGCTTCTAATTATTTCAGAGTCCTCTGAATGTCCTTCAAGATGCAGTTCTAAAACCAGCCACCAGGTGGCGACAAAGTCTTTAAATCAGCAGATAGAGACTTTTTTCTTTTTTTTTTTTTGACGCCGTTTTCAAAAAATTTGCCAAAAAAAGTCACAAAATGTTGACGAAAACTCGCAAAAGCAAATTTTTATTAATATTTTTTAGAAAAAAAAGACAGTTTTTCCGACTTTTTTTTTTCCAACAAAACGCAAACACAAACAAACAAAAAAAACCAAAAAACGCAAAAAAACCCCAAAAAAATGCAAAAAAAAACCAACCCTGCAAAAAAACGTTAAAAAAATGCAGGAAAACAGCAAAAGAAATGCGAAAAAACCCTCAAAACACACACACAAAAAACAACAACAACAAAAAACGAAAAAAAAAAAACACGAAAAATAAATGGTCTCATCCAGTGGTGGAGATGTGTGTGTGTGTGTGTGTGTGTGTGTGTGTGTGTGTGTGTGTGTGTGTGTGTGTGTGTGTGTTGTTTACCTGTGGGAGGAACTTATCTTTATATTGTTTTTCTTATAATTTTCTGTTGTTTTTTTAACATTTAAGGCACTTTATATTATTTTTATGTTTGAAAAGCTGTTTATAAATAAAGTCTGGATTTATCCGAACGGAAGCGGAGCGGGTGGGAGAGCTCACCTCGGTCACATGTTCGGCGGGTGGGAGGGTCTTACCTCGGTCACACGTTCGGGACCAGTATCCCGTTCCGGTACAGTCACAGATGAACCGGTTCCAGCCTTCCTTACAGACGCCTCTGTTCCTGCAGGGGGAGCTGTCGCACTGCTTTCCCGGCTGCTTGTTGCAGGACGGTTTGATCCCGGCGCCGTTCTGAGCCTCGGCGATTTGTCGGATGTCTTTGCTCCGCCCGTCGATGAACAGGTCTCTGACGCAGCCCACGTAGCCGTAGTTCAACATGGCCGTCCACAGCTCGGTGGGCAGGATGAGCCCCGCCCGGTCGGCAGGGAGACCGCCCAGGTACATGTCCCCCTCCAGGTCCAGGATCTCACTCTCCCCGCTGGCCGTGAACGGAGTCCGTCTGCTGTTCACGGAGATGGTTCCTGGAAAACGGAGCGGGACCAAACCTTAAACATGTATCCTATACACTATGGTTACCATGGTGAGGGTAAGAACATAGATCCTGGTTACCATGGTGAGGGTAGGAACATAGATCCTGGTTACCATGGTGAGGATAGGAATGTAGATCCTGGTTACCATGGTGAGGGTAGGAACGTAGATCCTGGTTACCATGGTGAGGGTAGGAACGTAGATCCTGGTTACCATGGTGAGGATAGGAATGTAGATCCTGGTTACCATGGTGAGGATAGGAATGTAGATCCTGGTTACCATGGTGAGGGTAGGAACGTAGATCCTGGTTACCATGGTGAGGGTAGGAACGTAGATCCTGGTTACCACAGTGAGGGTAGGAACGTAGATCCTGGTTACCATGGTGAGGGTAGGAACGTAGATCCTGGTTACCATGGTGAGGGTAAGAACATAGATCCTTGTTACCACAGTGAGGGTAGGAATGTAGATCCTGGTTACCATGGTGAGGATAGGAATGTAGATCCTGGTTACCATGGTGAGGGTAGGAACGTAGATCCTGGTTACCATGGTGAGGGTAGGAACGTAGATCCTGGTTACCACGGTGAGGGTAGGAACGTAGATCCTGGTTACCATGGTGAGGATAGGAATGTAGATCCTGGTTACCATGGTGAGGGTAGGAACGTAGATCCTGGTTACCATGGTGAGGGTAGGAACGTAGATCCTGGTTACCATGGTGAGGATAGGAATGTAGATCCTTGTTACCACAGTGAGGGTAGGAATGTAGATCCTGGTTACCATGGTGAGGATAGGAATGTAGATCCTGGTTACCATTGTGAGGGTAGGAACGTAGATCCTGGTTACCACGGTGAGGGTAGGAACGTAGATCCTGGTTACCATGGTGAGGATAGGAATGTAGATCCTGGTTACCATGGTGAGGGTAGGAACGTAGATCCTGGTTACCATGGTGAGGGTAGGAACGTAGATCCTGGTTACCATGGTGAGGGTAAGAACGTAGATCCTTGTTACCACAGTGAGGGTAGGAACGTAGATCCTGGTTACCATGGTGAGGGTAGGAACGTAGATCCTGGTTACCATGGTGAGGGTAAGAACGTAGATCCTTGTTACCATGGTGAGGGTAGGAACGTAGATCTGGTTACCATGGTGAGGGTACGAATGTAGATCCTGGTTACCATGGTGAGGGTAGGAACGTAGATCCTGGTTACCATGGTGAGGGTAGGAACGTAGATCCTGGTTACCATGGTGAGGGTAGGAACGTAGATCTGGTTACCATGGTGAGGGTACGAATGTAGATCCTGGTTACCATGGTGAGGGTAGGAACGTAGATCCTGGTTACCATGGTGAGGGTTGGAATGTAGATCCTGGTTACCATGGTGAGGGTAGGAACATAGATCCTGGTTACCATGGTGAGGATAGGAACGTAGATCCTGGTTACCATGGTGAGGGTAGGAACATAGATCATGGTTACCATGGTGAGGGTAGGAACGTAGATCCTGGTTACCATGGTGAGGGTAAGAACGTAGATCATGGTTACCATGGTGAGGGTAGGAACATAGATCCTGGTTACCATGGTGAGGGTACGAACGTAGATCCTGGTTACCATGGTGAGGGTAAGAACGTAGATCCTGGTTACCATGGTGAGGGTAAGAACGTAGATCATGGTTACCATGGTGAGGGTAGGAACATAGATCCTGGTTACCATGGTGAGGGTACGAACGTAGATCCTGGTTACCATGGTGAGGGTAGGAACGTAGATCCTGGTTACCATGGTGAGGGTAGGAACGTAGATCCTGGTTACCATGGTGAGGGTAGGAACGTAGATCCTGGTTACCATGGTGAGGGTAGGAACGTAGATCCTGGTTACCATGGTGAGGGTAGGAACATAGATCCTGGTTACCATGGTGAGGGTAGGAACATAGATCCTGGTTACCATGGTGAGGATAGGAACGTAGATCCTGGTTACCATGGTGAGGATAGGAACATAGATCCTGGTTACCATGGTGAGGGTAAGAACATAGATCCTGGTTACCATGGTGAGTGTAGGAACATAGATCCTGGTTACCATGGTGAGGGTAGGAACATAGATCCTGGTTACCATGGTGAGGGTAGGAATGTAGATCCTGGTTACCATGGTGAGGGTTGGAACGTAGATCGACTTGTAAATCGAGAGCTTTACTTTTCGGCTCAGCTCTCTCTTTACCACGATGGACCGATGCAGCGTCCTAGTTATTGCTGATGCTGCACCGATCCGCCTGCTCAACCAAAGATCTGCACATTCCTTCTGAGACTGACCTGAGCGTCCGTCCCTCTGGATGTCCACGTGGAACCAGTTCCCATCGTTGACCTTGTTCTGAGTGGCTTTCACCTTGATGGTTCCTGAGCCCATGTCCAGAAGGAGGTACAGGTTCCCGTCCAGAAGCTCCACGGCAAAAAAGTCCACCTGAAGAAAACAAAGTCATAGAAACTTAACGACCTGGACGGTAACGAACGATCACCACCTGAGATCAGACACACGGAGGTCTGTTCCGTTCTGTCGTCCGACACTTATCCAGGGCCGGGTCGTTCGGGGCAACAGCCTCAGACAGGAAGCCCAGGCTTCTCTCGGCTGAAAGATTTCGGTTCAGTGAAAAATGAGGGCGGTGTGGTCCGGAATGAAAAAGATCACTGGATATGGGGAAGAAGCAGACCCACTAGTGGTGGCAAAGATAGAGCTAATGACTTCAATACCTTCTTCAACAGGTTTAGCTCTACAAATGCCACTACCTCTTCTTCCCTACCTCCACCACACCTGCTACCAGCATCGGCTCCTTCTCAGCGATTCAATGGACTAGTGCCTGAACCCCCCCCCACCCAACCGTTTGACTGTGACCACCTTTCAGGTGAAGAAACAGCTGGAGAAGCTAAACCAGTACAAAGCAGCCGGCCCAGATGGCATCAACCCCCATACCCTGAGGACCTGTGCGCTCCAGCTGTGTGGGGTTCTCCAGCACCTTTTCAACCTGAGCCTCAGGCTGGAGAGGGTTCCGCTTCTCTGGAAGACATCGTGCCTGGTCCCTGTACCCAAGAAACCATCTTCCTCTCACCTCAAGGATTTCCGTCCAGTTGCCCTCACATCTCATGTGATGAAAGTGCTGGAGAGGCTGGTGTTAGCTCACATGAGACCGCTGGTGAATTCCTCTCTGGACCCCCTGCAGTTTGCCTACCAGCCACGCCTGGGTGTTGACGACGCTGTCATCCATCTGCTGCAGCGAGCTCATTCACATCTGGATGGCGGTGGAGGCATGGTGAGAATCACCTTCTTTGATTTCTCTAGTGCCTTTAACACCATCCAGCCCTCATTACTGGGTGATAAGCTGCGGCTGATGGGTGCTGGTGCGTCCGCCGTCTCCTGGATCACTGATTACCTGACGGACAGGCCACAGTTCGTCCGGCTGGGGAAAGTCCGGTCTGATGTGGTTTTAAGTGGTGTGGGAGCCCCACAGGGCACGGTGCTCTCTCCATTCCTCTTCACATTGTACACTTCAGACTTCCAGCACAACTCCGATTCATGCCACCTACAGAAATTCTCTGATGACTCTGCAGTTGTAGGGTGTATAAGTGGTGGGCAGGAGGAGGAGTACAGGAGGGTGGTGGATGGATTTGTGGTGTGGGCGGGAGAGAATCACCTGCTCCTCAATGTGGACAAGACCAGGGAGATGGTGATTGACTTCCGGAAGAGGAGGAGGACTGCATTGCAGCCGCTCTGCATTCTGGGTAGAGACGTGGAGGTGGTTGAGGAGTACAAATACCTTGGAGTGACCATTGACAGTAGACTGAGCTGGAGGAGCAACAGTACTGCTGTGTACAAGAAGACCTGCAGCCGACTTTACTTTCTAAGGAAGCTGAGGTCCTTCAATGTGTGCGGCAAGATCCTGGAGACCTTCTACCAGTCTGTGGTGGAGACCTTCTATCAGTCTGTGGTGGAGACCTTCTACCAGTCTGTGGTGGAGACCTTCTACCAGTCTGTGGTGGAGACCTTCTATCAGTCTGTGGTGGAGACCTTCTACCAGTCTGTGGTGGAGACCTTCTATCAGTCTGTGGTGGAGACCTTCTATCAGTCTGTGGTGGAGACCTTCTATCAGTCTGTGGTGGAGACCTTCTATCAGTCTGTGGTGGAGACCTTCTATCAGTCTGTGGTGGAGACCTTCTACCAGTCTGTGGTGGAGACCTTCTATCAGTCTGTGGTGGAGACCTTCTACCAGTCTGTGGTGGAGACCTTCTACCAGTCTGTGGTGGAGACCTTCTACCAGTCTGTGGTGGAGACCTTCTATCAGTCTGTGGTGGAGACCTTCTATCAGTCTGTGGTGGAGACCTTCTATCAGTCTGTGGTGGAGACCTTCTATCAGTCTGTGGTGGAGACCTTCTATCAGTCTGTGGTGGAGACCTTCTACCAGTCTGTGGAGGAGACCTTCTACCAGTCTGTGGAGGAGACCTTCTACCAGTCTGTGGTGGAGACCTTCTATCAGTCTGTGGTGGAGACCTTCTATCAGTCTGTGGTGGAGACCTTCTACCAGTCTGTGGAGGAGACCTTCTACCAGTCTGTGGTGGAGACCTTCTACCAGTCTGTGGTGGAGACCTTCTATCAGTCTGTGGTGACCAGCACCTTGTTCTTCTCTGTCATCTGCTGGGGGAGCAGCATCGCAGCCTGTGATGCCAACAGACTTAATAAACTAATCAGACTGGCTGGCTCTGTCATTGGCAGCAAACAGGACTCACTGGAGGCAGTGGTAGAGAGGAGGTCACTGAACAAACTTTTATCCATCATGGAAAACCATGACCATCCTCTCTACCCACTCCTGGACGAACAGCGGAGCTCCTTCTCCAAGAGGCTCAGACAGCTCCGCTCGAGAACATCTCGTTACCGGAGGTCTTTCTTTCCGTACGTGATCGGGCTCTACAACGACTCACTTAGCAGATAGGAAGTTGTTGCTGTGACACACAAATTTCCCCTGTGTGGGATCATTAAAGTAGATTCTGATTCTCTGATTCTGATTCTGAAATGGTAGCGTGGCACCGGAGACAAACGGTATCGGTACGCCATCCCTGGGTGTGGTTTATAGACCGGATCTCGATTAAAGGGCTCATCTCATGTAAAATACCTCTTCACATTGTCTCCTCTGCACACACACACACACACACACACACACGTTTACAACATGCATTACACCATAGTTATGAAAATATATTGATTTGGTGGAGCGCAGTCACAGACCCGGAACTATGAAAGACCGGGTATCGCTCATCCCCCCGCCCGTCCTGAGAAAGTACAAGCTCCGCCCTCTGCTCTCACTGAGCCGCTATTCCTCCGCCCATCTCTGAGCGGGAGGGGGAAGGCGGGCGTAAACCCGTGCGTAGCGGTTTGGTAGCGTCTGAAATAAGATTTTATCATGTCGATTCATCAAAAAAGAAGAAAATAAAAAAGACGTGGAGCAGCGAACCAGCCTGTAGATCGGACGTTGAAGTATAAGTGGTGGGCAGGAGGAGGAGTACAGGAGGGTGGTGGATGGATTTGTGGTGTGGGCGGGAGAGAATCACCTGCTGCTCAATGTGGACAAGACCAGGGAGATGGTGATTGACTTCCAGAAGAACAGATCTGCCTTGCTGCCCCTCTGCATTCTGGGTAAAGATGTGGAGGTGGTTGAGGAGTACTGATACCTTGGAGTGATCATCGACATCAGACTGAACTGGAGGAGCAACAGTACTGCTGTGTACAAGAAGACCTGCAGCAGACTTTACTTCCTAAGGAAGCTGAGGTCCTTCAATGTGTGCTGCAAGATCCTGGAGACCTTCTACCAGTCTGTGGTGGAGACCTTCTACCAGTCTGTGGTGGAGACCTTCTACCAGTCTGTGGTGGAGACCTTCTACCAGTCTGTGGTGGAGACCTTCTACCAGTCTGTGGTGGAGACCTTCTATCAGTCTGTGGTGGAGACCTTCTACCAGTCTGTGGTGGAGACCTTCTACCAGTCTGTGGTGGAGACCTTCTATCAGTCTGTGGTGGAGACCTTCTACCAGTCTGTGGTGGAGACCTTCTACCAGTCTGTGGTGGAGACCTTCTACCAGTCTGTGGTGGAGACCTTCTATCAGTCTGTGGTGGAGACCTTCTATCAGTCTGTGGTGGAGACCTTCTATCAGTCTGTGGTGGAGACCTTCTATCAGTCTGTGGTGGAGACCTTCTACCAGTCTGTGGTGGAGACCTTCTATCAGTCTGTGGTGGAGACCTTCTACCAGTCTGTGGTGGAGACCTTCTACCAGTCTGTGGTGGAGACCTTCTACCAGTCTGTGGTGGAGACCTTCTATCAGTCTGTGGTGGAGACCTTCTACCAGTCTGTGGTGGAGACCTTCTACCAGTCTGTGGAGGAGACCTTCTACCAGTCTGTGGTGGAGACCTTCTATCAGTCTGTGGAGGAGACCTTCTACCAGTCTGTGGTGGAGACCTTCTACCAGTCTGTGGTGGAGACCTTCTACCAGTCTGTGGAGGAGACCTTCTACCAGTCTGTGGTGGAGACCTTCTATCAGTCTGTGGAGGAGACCTTCTATCAGTCTGTGGTGGAGACCTTCTATCAGTCTGTGGTGGAGACCTTCTACCAGTCTGTGGTGGAGACCTTCTATCAGTCTGTGGAGGAGACCTTCTATCAGTCTGTGGTGGAGACCTTCTACCAGTCTGTGGTGGAGACCTTCTATCAGTCTGTGGAGGAGACCTTCTACCAGTCTGTGGTGGAGACCTTCTACCAGTCTGTGGTGGAGACCTTCTACCAGTCTGTGGTGGAGACCTTCTATCAGTCTGTGGTGGAGACCTTCTACCAGTCTGTGGTGGAGACCTTCTACCAGTCTGTGGAGGAGACCTTCTACCAGTCTGTGGTGGAGACCTTCTATCAGTCTGTGGAGGAGACCTTCTACCAGTCTGTGGTGGAGACCTTCTACCAGTCTGTGGAGGAGACCTTCTACCAGTCTGTGGTGGAGACCTTCTATCAGTCTGTGGAGGAGACCTTCTATCAGTCTGTGGTGGAGACCTTCTATCAGTCTGTGGAGGAGACCTTCTATCAGTCTGTGGTGGAGACCTTCTATCAGTCTGTGGAGGAGACCTTCTACCAGTCTGTGGTGGAGACCTTCTATCAGTCTGTGGTGGAGACCTTCTACCAGTCTGTGGTGGAGACCTTCTATCAGTCTGTGGTGGAGACCTTCTATCAGTCTGTGGTGGAGACCTTCTACCAGTCTGTGGTGGAGACCTTCTACCAGTCTGTGGTGGAGACCTTCTATCAGTCTGTGGTGGAGACCTTCTATCAGTCTGTGGTGACCAGCACCTTGTTCTTCTCTGTCATCTGCTGGGGGAGCAGCATCGCAGCCAGTGATGCCAACAGACTGAATAAACTAATCAGACTGGCTGGCTCTGTCATTGGCAGCAAACAGGACTCACTTGAGGCAGTGGTAGAGAGGAGGTCACTGAACAAACTTTTATCCATCATGGACAACCCTGACCATCCTCTCTACACACTCCTGGACGAACAACGGAGCTCCTTCTCCAAGAGGCTCAGACAGCTCCGCTCGAGAACATCTCGTTACCGGAGGTCTTTCTTTCCGTGCGTGATCGGGCTCTACAACGACTCACTTAGCAGATAGGAAGTTGTTTCTGTGACACACAAATTTACCATGTGTGGGATCAATAAAGTAGATTCTGATTCTGAAAGCGAGTTTGTGAGGGCGTAAGGCCGGAGTGGAGGCGGGTGAGGAGGGGGGGGTGTGTGTGAAGTCCGTCCTGGCTACGTCAAATGTGTCATACTGTAGACATCTGCTCATTGGTTGTTTTGTCTGAGCGTTCCAGAAATCCACAGAACATCACACACACACATATACAAGGCCCGGACATCACACACACACACACACACACACACACACACACACACACACACACCTATACAAGGCCCGGACATCAAAGCTAGAAAACTCTGGAAAGTCACTTTTACAGGAGAAGGACCCTTTAAGTTTCCCCCTGTAACCATGGTAACAAACCTTGGTGTTCTTCTGACTCCGTGCCGTGTCCTTGCGCTCCTGCCGCTTGCCGTGCGTGAACAGGATCAGGCCGTTGGGTTCGATGGTGCGGAAGTCGAAGGAGATGGATCCCATTCTCTTGGTGTTCCATTTAGGCAGGCTGATGAAGGCCTCGGGGGTCTCAAAGGAGATGGGGTCCAGCGTGGCCACGTCTTCACATCTGTACGCCACCTCGCCCTGGATCTTCATCTTAGAGTCCAGGATACGAGCCATTCTGGAGAGCTCCAGACGGATGTCGTTGTTCTTGTAGACCACCTGGAAGGACACACATCAATCAGTGTACTTCTACAACGCTTTCCCAGGACAATCAAAGACCCTTCACATGTTCATCATTCATTCAATCCATAGCAGGTACTGGTAAGGTACTGTTGTACCCACAGCTGTCCTAGAGCAGACGGACGGAAGCCATCGACCCCTCTAACCTACCAAGGGTCCGACCATCACACTGGAATACCAGGGGTCCGGCCGTCCCGCTGGAGTACCAGGGGTCCGACCGTCCCGCTGGAGTACCAGGGGTTTGACCGTCCTACTGGAGTACCAGGGGTCTAGCCGTCCCGCTGGAGTACCAGGGGTCCGACCGTCCCTCTGGAGTACAAGGGGTCCGACCGTCCCGCTGGAGTACCAGTGGTCCGGCCGTCCCGCTGGAGTACCAGGGGTTTGACCGTCCTACTGGAGTACCAGGGGTCTAGCCGTCCCGCTGGAGTACCAGGGGTCTGACGTCCCACTCCTTCCTTCTCCTTCTGTCCCCTCCTCCCCCCCTTCTTCCTCCTTCTCTCCCTCATCATTCACTTTTTTTCTATTTTTACAGCCAAATATCTTTAAAAAAATGTCTCAAAAGGCTTCACTTTGAAAAAGTTCATTTGAAACTAAACAAAAACTAGCTATAAAATTCCAGCACATTCAATCCTTTAGACCCTCCTTCACAATGAGGAAAAACTAAAAAAAAAAAAACAGCTGCGGGAAAAAAGAAGAAACCTGATGTGGATCCATATGAAGGAGGGATCCCTACCCCGGGACAAGCAGACTAATTAAGTTAATTAAATATTAAGTTATTGTACAGCTTTAATCTGAAGAAATTAAATCTCTGTTTGATCAACTTGAACGCATGGATGGATGGAGAGAAAAGGATGGATGGTGTTACACCATCCTCTCTACCCACTCCTGGATGAACAGCGGAGCTCCTTCTCCAAGAGGCTCAGACAGCTCCTCTCCAGGACATCTCCGAGGTCTTTCTTTCTGTACGTGATCGGATTCTACAACGACTCACTTAGAAGATCAATAAAGTAGATTCTGATATTCATCCATCTCTAAATCCATCCATCCCTCTCTCTGTCACTCCATCCCTCTCTCTGTCCCTCCATCCATCCCTCCCTCTCTCTGTCCCTTCATCCATCCATCCCTCTCTCTGTCCCTCCTCCATCCATCCATCCCTCTCTCTGTCACTCCATCCCTCTCTCTGTCCCTCCATCCATCCCTCCCTCTCTCTGTCCCTCCTCCATCCATCCCTCCCTCTCTCTGTCCCTCCATCCATCCATCCCTCTCTCTGTCCCTCCATCCATCCATCCCTCTCTCTGTCCCTCCATCCATCCCTCCCTCTCTCTGTCCCTCCTCCATCCATCCCTCTCTCTGTCCCTCCTCCATCCATCCATCCCTCTCTCTGTCACTCCATCCCTCTCTCTGTCCCTCCATCCATCCCTCCCTCTCTCTGTCCCTCCTCCATCCATCCCTCCCTCTCTCTGTCCCTCCATCCATCCCTCCCTCTCTCTGTCCCTCCATCCATCCATCCCTCTCTCTGTCCCTCCTCCATCCATCCATCCCTCTCTCTGTCCCTCCACCATCCATCCATCCCTCTCTCTGTCCCTCCTCCATCCATCCCTCCCTCTCTCTATCCCTCCTCCATCCATCCCTCTCTCTGTCCCTCCCTCCATCCATCCCTCTCTCTGTCCCTCCACCATCCATCCCTCTCTCTGTCCCTCCTCCCTCCATCCATCCATCCCTCTCTCTGTCCCTCCCTCCATCCATCCCTCTCTCTGTCCCTCCATCCATCCCTCTCTCTGTCCCTCCCTCCATCCATCCCTCTCTCTGTCCCTCCATCCATCCCTCCCTCTCTCTATCCCTCCTCCATCCATCCATCCCTCTCTTTGTCCCTCCATCCATCCATCCCTCTCTCTGTCCCTCCACCATCCATCCATCCCTCTCTCTATCCCTCCTCCATCCATCCATCCCTCTCTCTGTCCCTCCATCCATCCATCCCTCTCTCTATCCCTCCTCCATCCATCCATCCCTCTCTCTGTCCCTCCTTTCTCCATCCCTCTCTCTATCCCTCCTCCATCCATCCATCCCTCTCTCTATCCCTCCTCCATCCATCCATCCCTCTCTCTGTCCCTCCATCCATCCATCCCTCTCTCTGTCCCTCCTCCATCCATCCCTCCCTCTCTCTGTCCCTCCTTCCTCCATCCATCCATCCCTCTCTCTGTCCCTCCTCCATCCATCCCTCTCTCTGTCCCTCCATCCATCCATCCCTCTCTCTGTCCCTCCTCCATCCATCCCTCCCTCTCTCTGTCCCTCCTTCCTCCATCCATCCATCCCTCTCTCTATCCCTCCTCCATCCATCCATCCCTCTCTCTGTCCCTCCTTCCTCCCTCCATCCATCCATCCCTCTCTCTGTCCCTCCTCCATCCATCCATCCCTCTCTCTGTCCCTCCATCCATCCATCCATCCCTCTCTCTGTCCCTCCTCCATCCATCCCTCTCTCTGTCCCTCCTTCCTCCCTCCATCCATCCATCCCTCTCTCTGTCCCTCCTCCATCCATCCCTCTCTCTGTCCCTCCATCCATCCCTCCCTCTCTCTATCCCTCCTCCATCCATCCATCCCTCTCTCTGTCCCTCCATCCATCCATCCCTCTCTCTGTCCCTCCTCCATCCATCCATCTCTCTCTCTGTCCCTCCATCCATCCATCCCTCTCTCTGTCCCTCCTCCCTCCATCCATCCATCCCTCTCTCTGTCCCTCCCTCCATCCATCCCTCTCTCTGTCCCTCCCTCCATCCATCCCTCTCTCTGTCCCTCCATCCATCCATCCCTCTCTCTATCCCTCCTCCATCCATCCCTCCCTCTCTCTATCCCTCCTCCATCCATCCCTCCCTCTATCCCTCCTCCCTCCATCCATCCATCCCTCTCTCTGTCCCTCCTCCATCCATCCATCTCTCTGTCCCTCCATCCATCCATCCATCCCTCTCTCTGTCCCTCCTCCATCCATCCATCCCTCTCTCTGTCCCTCCTTTCTCCATCCCTCTCTCTATCCCTCCTCCATCCATCCATCCCTCTCTCTATCCCTCCTCCATCCATCCATCCCTCTCTCTGTCCCTCCTCCATCCATCCATCCCTCTCTCTGTCCCTCCATCCATCCATCCCTCTCTCTGTCCCTCCTCCATCCATCCCTCCCTCTCTCTGTCCCTCCTTCCTCCCTCCATCCATCCATCCCTCTCTCTGTCCCTCCTTCCTCCCTCCATCCATCCATCCCTCTCTCTGTCCCTCCTCCATCCATCCATCCCTCTCTCTGTCCCTCCATCCATCCATCCATCCCTCTCTCTGTCCCTCCTCCATCCATCCCTCTCTCTGTCCCTCCTTCCTCCCTCCATCCATCCATCCCTCTCTCTGTCCCTCCTCCATCCATCCCTCTCTCTGTCCC
>LR738552.1:332500-345000 GCA_902685375.1 Neostethus bicornis | reverse complement strand
GTCCCTTTTTATTTAAATTTTATAGTTTTAAATAAAAAACAAACGAACCAGATAAAGGGGCGGAGTCACTGTGATGTCACTCAAACAATGAAGCCAATCACGTCCCTTTTTATTTAAATTTTATAGGTTTAAATAAAAAACAACAAATCAGAGGAAGGGGCGGAGTCACTGTGATGTCACTCACTAATGAAGCCTGATGCATGCCGCCATCTTGAATTTTTGGAGTTAAAATATTCAGTCATTGACCGGGTCTGTGTCGGCATGGCGACTAGGAGCTAGCTTTTTGAAGAGACACGCCCCTCACTGGAGACGCTAACTCCAGTCAATCAAACCTGTCGAACGTTTAATCATAACGTTATGTTATTGGTCAACAAATAGTAAAGATGGTCACGCCCCTCTGACCTCAGTGTGGGGCGCTTGTTTTAATCAAAGTGATTTGGCAAAAAAACCCGTGACCGGAAAAGATCGCAGGTGGTCTCATTTTGAAGCTAACTTCGTGAGGAAATTAAGCACAAGCAGAACGAAGCTATAAACAAAGCGTAGCAGTTACTATGGCGATAAAAACCCGACTTCTACGTTTTACCATCAGATTTCTCAAAGATAAAAAAAATGACGTTTTCTGGAGTTTTTCTCCAAACTGGTTTACTTTTGAGAAAATACAATTTCATAAAGTTATTTTATGGATTATTACAGACAAAATGAGACCACTTAGTCATGGTTTGACCCTGTTTAAGCCCATTAAAATTGGATCACAAGGTAAGCTTTGCCCTCTACGCAGTCTGATTGTGTTTGTTTATAATTAGTTATTTCTTCTTAAAATCAGTGAAAACATAAGAATGGATGTTATGATCGTTTTCTTGAAAGTCTTCGCTTTAAAACGAGGTATAACTTAGTGGAGTTGAACAAAGAATAAGTGTCTTTATGAGTGAAGGAAAAAAAAACACAAAACGTACCGGGGCCGGGTCACTGGATGTTAAGAAGTTAATCGCTGCATCTCATTGGAGAGTTTTTAATTAGAATTTTGATTGAGTTTGCATGTTCTACACGTGTATGTTTGGGTTTTCTCTGGTTTCCTATAAAAACATACATGTTAGGTTGATTGGCTGCTAGAAATGAGTGTGTGTGTGGATGGTTGTCTGTGTCTGTGTGTGGCCCTGGAACAGACTGGCAAGCTGTTCAGCGTGTATCCTGCCTCTCACCGAAATCAGCCGGGATAGACTCCGGCATTTCTCCCCGCCCCCGGCAGATTTAGTTTCAGTTGTTTTTATAATTTCTCTGTTTACTTCCTGAATGGGAGGAGTTTAGAGTGTAAGCCCCGCCCACCTCTTTCAGGCATCCCATAAAGTTGTTGCTAACGGGCGATCCCGGTAGATCCGCCGTGCTGGGACTTCCTCCCACGTAGAAGAAATCATCGGATCCCAGCATGGTGTAGTCCTCCTGCGTGTAGCCCGTCGTGGTCAGGATGCCGTCCACAGAGATGGTTACCTGGGCAACCACAAAAACACGAAACCACAGTCACATGAATCCATCCATTAAAATATATCCCATAGTTTTTAACCCTGAAAGACCAACAGAGAGGTTTGAAAATACAGTTTTAAAGTATGAACAGGACCAGATGGAGAGGTCTGGTCGTCCCAGAGGGTAGGGGTTCCTGGGACAGATCCAGACCAGGTGAGAGGGACCAGGGGGGAGGGACCAGGTGAAAGGGACCAGGTGAGAGGGACCAGGGGGGAGGGACCAGGGGGGAGGGACCAGGTGAGAGGGACCAGGGGGGAGGGACCGGATGAGAGGGAGCGGGACTTATCAGACTGGGATGATAGAGAGAAAACAAGAGGAGGGGGAGAAAAACTGAAAAGGATTTCTTATTAAAAAGACATGTTTTTTTAGGAAACAAAATATAATTTTTAAGTTTTGGTGAAATTTTTTAAAAAGATTTTTGATAAATAAAAACATCCATTAAAAAACTCACAGCAAACAAGAGAAAAACAACCAGGAAGAATGAAAGAGAACCTAAGAGAACCAAAAAGAATCAAAAAGAACCAAAAAGAATCAAAAAGAATAAAAAAGAATCAAAAAGAACCAAAAAGAATCAAAAAGAATCAAAAAGAACCAAAAAGAACCAAAAAGAATCAAAAAGAATCAAACAAAATCAAACAGAACCAAAAAGAGTCAAAAAGAATCAAAAAGAATCAAAAAGAATCAAAAAGAATCAAAAAGAACCAAAAAGAATCAAAAAGAACCAAAAAGAATCAAACAGAACCAAAAAGAATCAAAAAGAATAAAAAAGAATCAAACAGAATCAAAAAGAACCAAAAAGAGTCAAAGAGAATCAAAAAGAATCAAAAAGAATCAAAAAGAATCAAACAAAACCAAAAAGAATCAAACAGAACCAAAAAGAATCAAACAGAATCAAACAGAACCAAAAAGAATCAAAAAGAATCAAACAAAACCAAAAAGAATCAAACAAAACCAAAAAGAATAAAAAAGAATCAAAAAGAACCAAAAAGAATCAAACAGAATCAAACAAAAACAAAAAGAATCAAAAAGAACCAAAAAGAATCAAACAAAAACAAAAAGAACCAAAAAGAATCAAACAGAATCAAACAAAAACAAAAAGAACCAAAAAGAATCAAACAGAATCAAACAAAAACAAAAAGAATCAAAAAGAACCAAAAAGAATCAAACAAAACCAAAAAGAATCAAACAGAACCAAAAAGAATCAAACAGAATCAAACAGAATCAAACAAAAACAAAAAGAACCAAAAAGAATCAAAAAGAACCAAAAAGAATCAAAAAGAACCAAAAAGAATAAAAAAGAACCAAAAAGAATCAAACAAAAACAAAAAGAATCAAAAAGAAACAAAAAGAATCAAAAAGAACCAAACAGAACCAAACAGAACCACAGAGTGAATCCAGTAGAAATGTTTCCCTTAACAGGAAGGAAACACAGAAACACGGTGACGCGGTGGGTCACACAGTGGCCTCACAGCAAGAAGGTCAGGGTTCAAATCCCGGGTGGGGGACGAGGTTTGAAACACTGGTCTATCTGTGTGTAGTTTGCATGTTTGGCCTGTGTATGTGTGGGTTTCCTTCCGCTTATCCAGGGCCGAGTCGCAGAGGAAACAGCCTCAGACGGGAAACCCAGGCTTCTATCACCCCAACTGCATCCTGCAGCTCGCCCAGGAGGATCCCACCCTCCAAAAAAAACATCTCGCCCTTGAAAACGAGATGACTCATCTAACGAGGCTGATCCTCCAGATAAAAATTTTAAAACAGCAGGTCTAACGATATTTATCATGTCTTTACTTTTGCCTTCTTTACGATGTAAAATCAATAGTTAAAAAAAAGTCTGTGTGATTCTTCCACTTCCTCCATTTCCCTTCAGGGGGCGCCACATCAAGTCAGCCTCTTCCATCTAACCCTATCTGCTGCATCCTCTTCAGTCACACCAACTATCTTCATGTCTTCCTTCACTGTATCCATGAACCTCCTCTTTGGTCTTCCTCTAGTCCTCTTTCCTGGTGGTTCCAAATCCAGCATCCTTCTTCTGATGTACTCTCTCTCTCTCCTCTGCACATGTCCAAACCATCTCAGTCTGACCTCTCTGACTTTAAAACCTCTAACATGTGCTGTTCCTCTGATCCTGTCCATCCTGGTCACTCCCAGAGAGATCCTCAGCATCTTCATCTCTGCTACAAACATCTCTGTTTCCTGTCTTTTCCTCAGTGACACTGTCTCTAGACCAATCAGCATGGCCGCTCTCACCTCACTGTCTCTAGACCAATCAGCATGGCCGCTCTCACCACACTGTCTCTAGACCAATCAGCATGGCCGTTCTCACCACACTGTCTCTAGACCAATCAGCATGGCCGCTCTCACCACACTGTCTGTAGACCAATCAGCATGGCCGCTCTCACCACACTGTCTCTAGACCAATCAGCATGGCCGCTCTCACCACACTGTCTCTAGACCAATCAGCATGGCCGCTCTCACCACACTGTCTCTAGACCAATCAGCATGGCCAGTATCACCACACTGTCTCTAGACCAATCAGCATGGCCGCTCTCACCACACTGTCTCTAGACCAATCAGCATGGCTGCTCTCACCACGGTTTTCTACAGTTTTCTTTTCATTTTAGCTGAACTTTAGTGATTTTGTTTGTTTTATTTTTCTAAAACAATGAGCCCTGAACGCATCACGCCAAAAACGTGACATCACACAGAAACAGAGGAATGATTGGCTGTCAGTCTAACTTCCATCGTTCTCTCTCTGAGCCTGTAGTCCTGCCTCCCAGTCTCGACTCAATGCTTTTTAAACTCTTACGAGTTCACGTAAAAAGTGTTTATTTAACAGGATTTAGTGAGACTGGGTCTGGATCCATGGATCTGGGAGTCGGGGACCAGCACTGATTTTTCATTGCTCTTTGAGAATCAATTAAGGATCAGAAATCAACCAATCAACACGCAGGAAATTCTAAAATCAGGAAGAAGAGTTAGATTAAAGTGGGAGGAGTTAAACCCAAAGTGGGAGGAGTTAAACCCAAAGCGGGAGGAGTTAGAACCCAAAGTGGGAGGAGTCACTGCAAACCAATGAGGAGATAAAAGGTGTGATCGTGTACCAGACAGTGAAGTTTGTTTACCAGATCCGGTCCGAAGCCTGTTTGCTTTGCAGGACGGTGGATAAAAAAAACATAAAACATGGACGTGCAGAAACAATAATAAACAAAAAATCTGTTCTAAAAACACAATAATTACAAACATCAGTAAACAAAAATTTCTTTGATCAACAAACATTTTTTATCCAATCAAATGACTGTTTGTAAAAATCCCAACTATTTATTTTTATGGAATAAAACTGCAGTTTAACAGAAAAATGGTAAAAAATCACTTTTTTTTGGATCTTTTAATATGTTTTTAAAAGCGTCTTCTGTCAAAATATTTCACAAAAATTCAAATATGGCGTCTATAAAACATTAAAATGGCAACTTCGAACCAAAATGGCCGACTTTTTGTTTGTTTTGGATTTAATTTTACGGCTCAAAATCTTCTAAAAATGTGTTTAGGGATTATTTTTTGCAGCGTGGTCATGTTTACAGTCCGGATCTGGACAGGTCAAACCGTCCTACCTGCCGGAGGTTGCGCGTCACTTTCACGTCATGCCAGGAGTTGTCGTTAAACTTCCCGTTAACGGGTTCCACGATGGCCTCGAAGGCTCCGGATCCGAGGTTAATGACCAGCGACACGGCGCCGTCTTTCAGCGCCAGGTTAACGTAATCGGCCGACTTTCCGGTGTGAAGGATCAGGCCGTTCCGCTGCCACGTCTTGAAGGAGAGCGTGATCTCATCGCTACTGCTCTGGATGGGGTTCTGCGACAGATCGTAGCAGAAGTATTCCGACCCACGGAAAGTGGCGACGTTCTCGTCTCGAGCTGCGAAAGAAAGAATCAGAGTTTATTCAGATGTAAAGTTTTATTTTTTTTTGGTGAAAAACAGTGAAGTTCATTTCCAGCAGGAAGCAGCGCCGCCGCAGAAAGATGGATGACGCTTCCAGGCCGAGGATAACGAGAAAAAACGATCCAGTCAGGAGTCGTTATCTCTGGAACCATCTTTATTTATTCTGCTCGGTGGAAAAAATTCTTTTTCTAAACAAGGACAATCAGCCCGGTACGGTTTAACCTCCTTAAACCCCCCCACCGTACCCCCTTCCTCACTGTTTATTTTATTTAATCAGGATTAAATTAATTGAGATTAAAAATCAGTCAGTCTGTCATCTTCTTATCCGTCTGTCCCTTTCAGGATGCCGGGGGGCGCCGGACCCCATCCCGCCTCATACAAGGTGAAGGGCAGGGTACACCCCGAACAGGTCGCCAGTCTGTCGCGGGGCCACACACACACACACACACACACACACACACACACACACACACACACTCATTCATTCCTAGGGGCCAATCAACCTAGCATGCATGTCTTTGGAGGGTGGGAGGAAACCGGAGTACCCGGAGGAAACCCACGCAAACACGGGGAGAACATGCAAACTCCACACAGAAAGGACAGTGTTCCAAGCCTCGTCCCCCCCATCACTCGAACCCACAACTGTTTCCTGTCTTTTCCTCAGTGACACTGTCTCTAGACCAATCAGCATGCCCGCTCTCACCACACTGTCTCTAGACCAATCAGCATGGCCGCTCTCACCACACTGTCTCTAGACCAATCAGCATGGCCGCTCTCACCACACTGTCTCTAGACCAATCAGCATGGCCGCTCTCACCACACTGTCTCTAGACCAATCAGCATGGCCGCTCTCACCACACTGTCTCTAGACCAATCAGCATGGCCGCTCTCACCACACTGTCTCTAGACCAATCAGCATGGCCGCTCTCACCACACTGTCTCTAGACCAATCAGCATGGCCGCTCTCACCACACTGTCTCTAGACCAATCAGCATGGCCGCTCTCACCACACTGTCTCTAGACCAATCAGCATGGCCGCTCTCACCACACTGTCTCTAGACCAATCAGCATAGCCGCTCTCACCACACTGTCTCTAGACCAATCAGCATGGCCGCTCTCACCACACTGTCTCTAGACCAATCAGCATGGACGCTCTCACCACACTGTCTCTAGACCAATCACCATGGCCGCTATCACCACACTGTCTCTAGACCAATCAGCATGGCCGCTCTCACCACACTGTCTCTAGACCAATCAGCATGGTCGCTCTCACCACACTGTCTCTAGACCAATCAGCATGGCCGCTCTCACCACACTGTCTCTAGACCAATCAGCATGGCCGCTCTCACCACACTGTCTCTAGACCAATCAGCATGGCCGCTCTCACCACACTGTCTCTAGACCAATCAGCATGGCCGCTCTCACCACACTGTCTCTAGACCAATCAGCATGGCCGCTCTCACCACACTGTCTCTAGACCAATCAGCATGGCCGCTCTCACCACACTGTCTCTAGACCAATCAGCATGGCCGCTCTCACCACGGTTTTATCTGAAACTCTTCTATCACACATCACACCTGATACTTTTCTCCACCTGTTCCATCCTGCCTGCACATACTTCTTAATTAACTTTTAGTATCTAACTGTCTTCTATCGTATTAAACTGAAACTAACCAACCAATTAGACGCTCCCGTATCACACATGTGCCGTATAATACGTCACATTTTGAGCCAAAATTCAACAGCCTCCATTTTTCCTTCGTTCTGTTTTTCTGTAAACCTGTAGGAGATTCTTTGTGGATCAGATTCAGTTCTATGTGGACGTGCGTTCTCGTGTACGTTACGGTTATTTCCACCATCTCTGATGTGTTTGTGACTCCAGGCTTTTTATTTCTCTATTTCTATGCAAATGAGGGATAAAAGATATAAAATATATCTAGATGCCTTCAGGGTCCTCTCTCTGTATCGTTCAAATGGCTTTCAATCTGCTGCTGGTTTATTTGAACTGATTTATTTTAAAATTCAATGGAGTTGTTTTTCTTTTCTGAAAAATGTCTTCTTTTTTTTTTAAATGGAAAACTTTCTAAAGAGAAATCTCATCATTTATTCATGTTGATGGAATTCATAATATTTATAAATATATGTAAAATGTAAAAAAAATACACCCTCACTATGGTAACCAGGATCTACGTTCCTACCCTCACCATGGTAACCAGGATCTACGTTCCTACCCTCACCATGGTAACCAGGATCTACGTTCCTACCCTCACCATGGTAACCAGGATCTATGTTCCTACCCTCACCATGGTAACCAGGATCTATGTTCCTACCCTCACCATGGTAACCAGGATCACCATGGTAACCAGGATCTACGTTCCTACCCTCACCATGGTAACCAGGATCTACGTTCCTACCCTCACCATGGTAACCAGGATCTATATTCCTACCCTCACCATGGTAACCAGGATCTACGTTCCTACCCTCACCATGGTAACCAGGATCACCATGGTAACCAGGATCTACGTTCCTACCCTCACCATGATAACCAGGATCTATGTTCCTACCCTCACCATGGTAACCAGGATCACCATGGTAACCAGGATCTACGTTCCCACCCTCACCATGGTAACCAGGATCTACGTTCCTACCCTCACCATGGTAACCAGGATCTACGTTCCTACCCTCACCATGGTAACCAGGATCTATGTTCCTACCCTCACCATGGTAACCAGGATCTACGTTCCTACCCTCACCATGGTAACCAGTATCACCATGGTAACCAGGATCTACGTTCCTACCCTCACCATGGTAACCAGGATCTACGTTCCTACCCTCACCATGGTAACCAGGATCTGCGTTCCTACCCTCACCATGGTAACCAGGATCTACGTTCCTACCCTCACCATGGTAACCAGGATCTACATTCCTACCCTCACCATGGTAACCAGGATCTACGTTCCTACCCTCACCATGGTAACCAGGATCTACGTTCCTACCCTCACCATGGTAACCAGGATCTACATTCCTACCCTCACCATGGTAACCAGGATCTACATTCCTACCCTCACCATGGTAACCATGGTAATACCCTGGGTTTCAGAGTCTGTGGAGTTCTAACGGTTTTATTCTCTGGGCCTAGTCCGATCCCTGTCCTTGTAGCAGTAGTGAAATCAATCCGGGCAGTAGGTGGCGCCAGCCTGTTTGAAACATGAGGAGACTCAGAGTGTCTGAATGCAGGCGGAGGACATGGGGGAGGACGGGGGAAGGGACGGGGGGAGAGATAACCATCAGTAATTTCAGCTGCTGCAGGATTTCCATTTGTTCAGCAACTTGACCAATGATGCGTTGGGATGTCTGCGCCGTGGCGACGGGGGTCGGGTGGTGGGGGGCAGTGAGGCGTGCACCCTGAGGGGGAGGAAGGGGGAGTAAATGCTGCTCCTCATGTATACAGAGAACGTACAGGACGTACACACGGATACACGTGCACATTATCCCAGAGAGAGGCGACATATGAAGCATGACGGGGCTTTTTATTAACTGCCCCACCATAATTACCCCCCCCATACACACACACACACACGCACGCACGCACGCACGCACACACACACACACACACACGCCCCCTCACCCGCCTCCTTATTGGCTATTATCTGGGCTGTCGCTGCCTCTTTGACACTTAATGAAGAGCCACGGTTGCCATTTTTCTGCAGACAGTAACCATGGTAACGGAAGGAGGGGGGGATAAAAGATGAAGCGAGACGGCCAAAAAAATATTTCTTCTTTTTGTTTCTTTCCTTTGATGTTAAAAAGCAAAAAGCAGGAGCCAATCCGCTGGATTATCTGATAATCTGATTAAAGTTTAAACACAGAAGCTTTTAATTTGAAAAACAGAAGAAAATGTCTGGATTTTAATCTTCAGTTTAATTTAAAATAGAATTTATTCTTTAGGTGAGACTGAGTTTATTGATGTCTAAATATTTTACATTTTGTTCTTACAAATGTTTTTAAATTGTTTCATTCCAACATCCTCAGACGGGAAGCCCAGGCTTCTCTCTCCCCGGCTGCATCCTCCATCTCACCCAGGAGGATCCTGAGGTGTTCCCTGTCCAGCTGTGAGACATAGTCTCTCCAGCAGGTCTGGGGTCTGCCTCTGGGTCTCCTCCTGGTGGGATGGAACACCTCACCAGAGAGGGAGGCATCCTTACAAGATGCCTGAATCCCCCCATCTGGCTTCTCTCGACCCGGAGGAGCAATGGCTCTACTCCAAGCTCCTCCCTCTATGTCTGAGAGAGACCCCGTCCACCCTGCAGAAGAAAATCATTTCGGCCGTTTATATCCCTGATCTCCATGGTGAGGGTAGGAACGTGGATCCTGGTTACCATGGTGAGGGTAGGAACGTAGATCCTGGTTACCATGGTGAGGGTAGGAACGTAGATCCTGGTTACCATAGTAAGGGTAGGAATGTAGATCCTGGTTACCATGGTGAGGGTAGGAACGTTGATCCTGGTTACCATGGTGAAGGTAGGAACGTAGATCCTGGTTACCATGGTGAGGGTAGGAACGTAGATCCTGGTTACCATGGTGAGGGTAGGAACGTAGATCCTGGTTACCATGGTGAAGGTAGGAACGTAGATCCTGGTTACCATGGTGAGGGTAGGAACGTAGATCCTGGTTACCATGGTGAGGGTAGGAACGTAGATCCTGGTTACCATGGTGAGGGTAGGAACGTAGATCCTGGTTACCATGGTGAGGGTAGGAACGTAGATCCTGGTTACCATGGTAAGGGTAGGAATGTAGATCCTGGTTATCATGGTGAGGGTAGAAACGTAGATCCTGGTTACCATGGTGAGGGTAGGAACATAGATCCTGGTTACCATGGTGAGGGTAGGAATGTAGATCCTGGATGCCATGGTGAGGGTAGAAACGTAGATCCTGGTTACCATGGTGAGGGTAGGAACGTTGATCCTGGTTACCATGGTGAAGGTAGGAACGTAGATCCTGGTTACCATGGTGAGGGTAGGAACGTAGATCCTGGTTGCCATGGTGAGGATAGGAACGTAGATCCTGGTTACCATGGTGAGGGTAGGAACGTAGATCCTGGTTACCATGGTGAGGGTAGGAACGTAGGTCCTGGTTACCATGGTGAGGGTAGGAACGTAGATCCTGGTTGCCATGGTGAGGATAGAAACGTAGATCCTGGTTACCATGGTGAGGGTAGGAACGTTGATCCTGGTTCCTGGATCTACGTGGATCCTGGTGATTTATTAATATTCCACATTTTTCCCTTTTGTTGTTTATTTTTCTCAGTGAATAAAATCCCATGTTTAAACAGTTAAATTATCATCACAGTTTAAATCTTTAGAGATTCAAATAAAAACTAAGACGGTCTGGTTTTTTTTTTTGTCTTTCCGTCCGATCCCACTGGGCTGACGGACAGCTCGTCCTTTCACACACACACATAATTACATTTCGAGGAGGCGAGACGTTAATCAGCAGGTTAAACGTCTTTCTGAAGGACAGCGCTACGGCTAACATGCTAACACGCAGGCTGATGGATGATCCATCTCCTAAATATCATTAAGATGATGATCATCACACACAGCCAGAACGCTCACACACTCTGAGTGCCGCTGATCGTAGATGCTGATATTTGATTTATCGGATTTGTTATAATCTGATCTAATTGCCGTTTTCAGCACGGCTGCCATCTTTTCTGCTCTGCTTTCTGTGGAAATCCTAGAAGCCATGATGGCGCTTCCTGGAAGCAACGCTCCAGCAGTTCGCTCAGTGATCGCAGGTGTTTTTTACAAACGCAGCGATGGGTAAACATCCTAACCAATCAGAGAACAGGATTATTATTTTACCAGTGAGGAGCCGCTTCAGCCAACTCCACCCCTGCTCCACCAACACCAAGTCAAAGTTTGGCACCACTAGATGCAAGTTCATGGCTGCTTGGGTCCGTTAAGCCAATGCTAAACACCTGCTGCTTCACCCGCATGGCGCTGGCAGCGACTAAATGTTGCACAAACGTTGGTGGAGTGGTTAAAAACGTTTTAAGAGCAGACATGGCGTTGCTAGAACGGTGTCAGGCGTTGAAGCAGTGATCCTTGAGGCGGTAAACTTTGGTTTAGCGTTCTTATCGAGGAGTCAGAACGCGACAGACTGACCGAACCGCTCGCTACCACTAAGCCAACGCCAGCTTGAGCGGTGCACCGCTAAGCCAACGCCTGTGTTTTCTATTGTTTACCATTGTGTGCCCACTCCTACTGTTTAAGGAACAGTCCAGTAAAGTTCAGATGGTGTGACCGGGCCTTTAGAATGAACTGCAGGGTCGGGGTGATCAGGGTCAGATGGTAAATGGTAGACTTTGTTGTTCCATTCTGTCATCTTCCGCTTGTTCCGGGGTCGGGTCGCGGGAGCAACAGCCTCAAACGGGCAGCCCAGGCCTCTCTCACCCCGGCTGCATCCTCCAGCTCACCTGGAAGGATCCCAAGTCGTTCCCTGTCCAGCTGTGAGACATAGTCTCTCCAGCGGGTCCGGGGTCTGCCCCTTGGTCTCCTCCCGGTGGGACGTGCCCGAAACACCTCGCCCGCAAGGCGCTCGGGGGACATCCTGACCAGATGCTTGAACCACCCCATCTGGCTCCTCTCGACCTGGAGGAGGAGTGGCTCGACACCGAGCTCCTCCCGGATGGCAGAGCTCCTCACCCGATCTCAACACTTTGTTGTGTTTTTGTAAATTATTATTAAGAAATATACAATCAGTAAAAACCAGACTAAGCAGAGCCAGGACACCCTGTCCTTAGAGCCTCCTTCACATGGAGGAAACCCAGTTGAAGGAAGAGACAAATGGACTCTATTCATGCAGCTCTTTTCTACCTGTTTTGGTTCTTAAAGCAGAGCTATGGCTATAGCTGTGGCTGTGGCTAGCACTACTGCTCACATTCACCCGTCCACACACACATTCATACCTGATGGTGGAAGCTGTAAGCCACCATCAGGAGACTCTGGGGGGTTTGTTGAGGGAACACCTTGACATGAACTCCGG
>LR738552.1:295000-325000 GCA_902685375.1 Neostethus bicornis | reverse complement strand
TCTACCAAAAAACTACATCTACCAAAAAACTACATCTACCAAAAACTACATCTACCAAAAAACTACATCTACCAAAAAACTACATCTACCAAAAAACTACATCTACAAAAAACTACATCTACAAAAAACTACATCTACCAAAAAACTACATCTACAAAAAACTACATCTACCAAAAAACTACATCTACCAAAAACTACATCTACCAAAAAACTACATCTACCAAAAAACTACATCTACCAAAAAACTACATCTACCAAAAAACTACATCTACCAAAAAACTACATCTACCAAAAAAACTACATCTACAAAAAAACTACATCTACCAAAAAACTACATCTACCAAAAAACTACATCTACCAAAAAAACTACATCTACCAAAAAACTACATCTACCAAAAAACTACATCTACCAAAAAACTACATCTACCAAAAAACTACATCTACCAAAAAACTACATCTACAAAAAACTACATCTACCAAAAAAACTACATCTACAAAAAAACTACATCTACCAAAAAACTACATCTACCAAAAAACTACATCTACCAAAAAAACTACATCTACCAAAAAAACTACATCTACCAAAAAAACTACATCTACCAAAAAACTACATCTACCAAAAACTACATCTACCAAAAAACTACATCTACCAAAAAACTACATCTATAAAAAACTACATCTACCAAAAAACTACATCTATAAAAAACTACATCTACCAAAAAACTACATCTACAAAAAACTACATCTACCAAAAAAACTACATCTACAAAAAACTACATCTACCAAAAACTACATCTACAAAAAAACTACATCTACCAAAAAACTACATCTATCAAAAAACTACATCTACCAAAAAACTACATCTACCAAAAAACTACATCTACCAAAAAACTACATCTACAAAAAACTACATCTACCAAAAAACTACATCTACCAAAAAACTACATCTACCAAAAAACTACATCTACAAAAAACTACATCTACAAAAAACTACATCTACCAAAAAACTACATCTACCAAAAACTACATCTACAAAAAACTACATCTACCAAAAAACTACATCTACCAAAAAACTACATCTACAAAAAAAACTACATCTACCAAAAAAACTACATCTACCAAAAAACTACATCTACCAAAAAACTACATCTACCAAAAAACTACATCTACAAAAAACTACATCTACCAAAAAACTACATCTACCAAAAAAACTACATCTACCAAAAAACTACATCTACCAAAAAACTACATCTACCAAAAAACTACATCTACCAAAAAAACTACATCTACCAAAAAACTACATCTACCAAAAACTACATCTACCAAAAAACTACATCTACCAAAAACTACATCTACAAAAAACTACATCTACCAAAAACTACATCTACCAAAAAACTACATCTACAAAAAACTACATCTATAAAAAACTACATCTACCAAAAAACTACATCTACCAAAAAACTACATCTACCAAAAAACTACATCTACAAAAAACTACATCTACAAAAAACTACATCTACCAAAAAACTACATCTACCAAAAAACTACATCTACCAAAAACTACATCTACCAAAAAACTACATCTACCAAAAAACTACATCTACCAAAAAACTACATCTACAAAAAAACTACATCTACCAAAAAAACTACATCTACAAAAAACTACATCTACAAAAAAACTACATCTACAAAAAAACTACATCTACCAAAAAACTACATCTACAAAAAACTACATCTACCAAAAAAACTACATCTACAAAAAACTACCGTAATTTCACGGCCATAAGGCGCACCTAAAAGTCTAAAATTTTCTTCAAAATGAGCGGTGCGCCCTTTCGTGCGGTGCGCCTTGTGTGTGACCTAAAAGAAAAAGCCGCTCCCGTGAGGCGGACCTGAAAGAAAAGGCATGAGAACGTTAAAGAGTGAAGTGTGGGCGTGGATTGTGTATAAAAAGGTATGTGCTGTATGAACAACATTACTGTTTTAACCCTGAAAATGGAAAAGAGACACGCTTATGATGCTCAGTTTAAGCTAAGCGGAGGAACATGGGAATCCAGCCGCCGCGAGAAGTTTCAGCATAAACGAGTCAATGGATTGTAGATGCTTGGACTAACGCAGTGCTTCTCAATTATATCCTGTTGCGCCCCCCCCCTAGAAAGAAGAAAATATTTCACCCCCCTGTCCCCCACTCTCCGCCATGACCATAATTAATATCATTTGTCTATGAAATTGTTATAAGCAGTGGTCCCCAACCACCAGGTGGACCACCCCTGGTGTGAGGGGGCCTAACTAGTATTTTTATTCACTTTGTTTTTGTGATGTCTTTATTTTGAAGGTATGTTTACAGTTACCATGGCAACCAGATTTTTCCACGTTATAAAGACGCTGCTAATAAATTTTCTCGTGAAGACAACGTGGGTTTAAATGTATTATTATTGATTAAAAAAGCCAGTTTTTCCGGCTGGTCTTATCACCTGTAGACTGGTCCGTGAAAATATTATCAGACACTAAACCGGTCAGTGGCGCAGAAAAGTCAGGGACCCCTGGTTCTAAGTACACTTCTACATAACATTGTATCCTCGTTAACGTTAAAGAAAAAAAAAGAACAGCTTTATTTATTTTATTTATTTATTTATTTTTTATTTTGAATTACTCTATTCATCCCTCACCGGGGAAATTTGTTTGCTGCACTCCTTACACCGCAGCAGGCTGCCCTTCAACGGCGCCAATGGTGGGAGAAGCGGGGGTTAAGTGTTTTCTCCAAGGACCCTAGACGTGCTCTCCGAGGGACGCGAACCCGCGACCTTCCGGTCCGCGAGCGAACGCGCTAACCACGCGGCCACCGTCTCCACCCATACATTGTTTTTTAATGTGTAACAGAAAATATTTAAAGTGCATCAATTAACTTGAATTTAAAAAATTTAATTCTTATTTAAACTATAAACTACAACTACTGTAGTGGATGTACAACTACACTTTATTCTAGTAGGACAAAAAAGAAAAACGTGTTCCACAGGATCACACGCGCCCCACTATTTGAGAAGCACTGGACTATTTTTTAATACGCACAGTTGCATGCTTGCGTGTGTGTTGTTGTAAGGCGGTGTGTGACTGAGACTGCGCCTTTTCGTACGGTGCGCCTAATGGCCGTGAAATTACGGTACATCTACCAAAAAACTACATCTACCAGCAGGAAGAAGAACTACATCTACCAACAAAACAAAAAACTACATCTACCAACAAAACAAAAAACTACATCTACCAACAAAACAAAAAACTACATCTACCAACAAAACAAAAAACTACATCTACAAAAAACTACATCTACCAACAAAACAAAAAACTACATCTACAAAAAACTACATCTACCAAAAAACTACATCTACCAACAGGAAGAAGAACTACATCTCTGTGTCCCATTGGAGGACCAAGCCTCCCAAACTGTCCACCACTGCCTCCACCAGTCCAGGATCAGCCTGGTCCCAGGATGAACACCCTGAACTCCTCAAGGAAACACAGTGTAGAGACATTCAAAAAAACAAAGGGAGGAGAGCATCCCAGAGGGCGTTGGCGTAGTGGTAGAGATACCGTCTTTTTGACCAGGAGAACCTGGTTCACCCTGGTGGGTCCAACCCGTCCACGGCCCAGACACGAAGAAACGAAAGGAAAGAAAACAGGGGGGGACGGTGGCTCAGTGGTTAGAGCGTTCGCCCGCAGAACTGGAAGTTCACGGGTTTGCATCCCACAGAGTTCCCGTCTAGGATCCTTGGAGAAGACACCTAACCCCCCGTTTCTCCCACCGTCATAGATGGCATAGGTCTATTGCAGCACACAAATTTCCCGGTGAGGGATGAATAAAGTTTATTAAATAAAAAAAAATATATATTAATTAAAAACACTAAAAATACAAAAAAAAAAGAACATTCCTTTTTAACCCTATAAAGCCCACATATCATATTTGATACGCAATTTTTTATTATTATTAATTAAGTAATGATTATTAGTTTATTATTTTTATTATTATTATTTAATTATTTTTTCAAAAAATTAGAATTTTCTGACATTTATTTCTTTGGGTGTGCTTTATAGGGTTAATGAGGCTTTTAATTATGGGGTTAACTTAGTAACTTAGTAACCATTAACTTAGTCCTTAGGAAGGACGTCAGTCGGAAGTATCCTAGTCCTTCCTACTTTTATCTGAGGGTTAGGAGGGTCAGCCCCTCCCCCTTGAGATGACACGTCTCATTTTCGAGGCGGTCCTCAACCTCACACGCATGTTTTTGGAGGAAATGAGGAAACTGGAGTACCCCGAGGAAACCTACGCATACAAAGTTAGAACATGCAAACTCCACACAGAAAGGACAGTGTTCCAATCCTCGTCCCCACCTGGGATTTGAATCCCTGTTCTTCTTGCTGCGAGGCCACCGTGCCGCCATGTGATGACTGATTATAAAACCAGAGAATGAAGTCTTCTAACTTGCTTGGTTTTGTTCTGTTGCCATGGAGACCAAACTTAACATTTAAATGAAGATTAATTTGTTTATAATTAGATGAAATTTTATTCTGTCAGGTTTTAATAATCCAGATTAAATCTGGAGGAGGTTAATCTGACGGCATCGATGGTCTTCTTATCAATCCTCTTTATTAGTCATGATGGGACCCCCTCACACACACACACACACACACACACACACATCCCCAGGCACACAGCCCTGCATGCCCGATGTGTGTGTGACAGATTAAATGTGTGTGAAATGTCTGAACCAATCGGATCAACCAGCGAACCGTCCTACTTTCTGATGTCACCATGACAACCTGCTCTCACCGCCATGTTTCCGCTCCGAAGAGAAAAGCTGTAAAAACGCTGCAGGTCCGATGGAGAGAATCCCAAACTGGTCTGACTCCAGTTCTACTCACCCCGTGAAACCTCACACACACACACACACACACACACACACACACACACAGAACATGGCAGCAGCTTTTTGCCAGAAAACCATCAGGAATCTGAAACAGAACTCTCTCCCAAAGCGGAGGAGGAGACTGGGAGGAACGTATGGCACACCAGGCCTCTGTCCTGTAGCTCTATCTTTACCCGGGTTTAAACACCTCACACACACACGCACACACCACACACCCTTTAACTTCACCCACGGGTTCGTGACCAAACACTGATCAAAACAAACACTCCCAACCGAATAAACCAATCACAAAACAGATTACAAAACAACTTAATCGTTTAAATAAACAACAACTCCTTCCCATACCCCCCCCCCCCTCTGACCCATCCTATCCCCCTCTCTCGCCTAAGGCCACTGGGTGTGTGCCATCCTGGATGAACAAACACCAGGCCCTCATCAGGGCGCGCCTCTCATACTTCCCCAGAAAACAATGAACCTCCAGGAAACGTTGGCCTGAGGTTCTCTAAAGGTTTGTTTTTAATATGAATACATTTTATCTATAAAATCCCAAAGCGCTTCATAAAAACTAGGCAAGATAAAAAACAATAAAAATAATTTAAAAACTAAAATCTACATTCAGAAAAGCAAAGAACCATAAAGTCAACAATTAAAAGCCTTAAAAATGAATGTCTTCAGGTCTTTTTTGAAAGTTTTTTACCAAAAACTAGCCTTCTCTAAAGGTTAGCTGGTGGTTCTGTTAGAACCTAACCTTCCAGAATGTTGAGAGAACCCAATTCTAAACGTTAGGGTTAAAATAAAGGTTCTGAAAACCAAAAAATAACCTTTAGAGAACCAAAAAAGTAAACAATTTAATCAAAACAAGCTGGACCCTAATTCAGATGAAACAAATGTCTGGGCTCTCACTCAGAGACCGGGGGAGGAGCTCTGCCATCCAGGAGGAGCTCAGTGCTCCTCCTCCAGGTCAAGAGGAGCCAGATGGGGTGGTTCGGGGATCTGGTCAGGATGCCCCCCGAGCGCCTCGCTGGTGAGGTGTTTCGGACACATCCCACCAGGAGGAGATCAAGAGGCAGACCCTGGACCTGTGGGAGAGACTATGTCTCACAGCTGGACAGGGAACACCTCAGTAACCGTGTAACTAAGTTACTCTACTTTCAGTTACTTTTACTTCGGAATTCCCGATAACGTTTTCCCTCAGGAATCGAATGGGAGTCGCCACTGCCATCAGCCAATCAGGAGCCGAATAGATCAGCCAATCAGGAACTGAATAGATCAGCCAATCAGGAACTGAGTACATTGTGCAATAGACGAACAGATTGAGGAAAAATATTCCGAGGTGTACATGCCTCCCTCTCTTTTCCAACCTCTGATTAGCTGTGATAAACTGGCGTTGCATCTGGGTGGTACACCTCCACCTTCACCCTCTCATGACACCATGTGATGATACCAGTCTGTCTACCACAGCAGTAACGTTTCTCTTCTTCTTCATGGCCCTGACCCTCTTACCGCTGCGTGTCGGACATTTAAATAAATCCAGAATGAGTTCATTGTTTGTTTCACACGCTGCCAGGCTGTGACTGGCAGCACCGGTATGGGTGCAGCTGCTGTTTCTCCATCAGCGGAAATGAACCATCAGGAAACATGCAGCGTGGAGAGGAAGCGGCTCATCCTGGCAGGTGCAGAAACGTTCGCTTTTAAACCTTTCAGACATGCAAATTTCACTCAATGACTCGTTAGCGTGCAGCGAAATGTGGGTGTAAAGGTTGTGAACGAACAAAACCGTGGTGATTTACCAAAATGACGTGAGTGTGTGAGTCTCAGAGAGAGAGAGAGAGAGAAAGATAGAGAGATAGAGAGACAGAGAGAGACAGAGAGATAGAGAGAGAGAGACAGAGAGAGACAGAGAGAGAGAGAAAGATAGAGAGAGATAGAGAGACAGAGAGAGACAGAGAGATAGAGAGAGAGAGACAGAGAGAGACAGAGAGAGAGAGAAAGATAGAGAGAGATAGAGAGACAGAGAGAGACAGAGAGATAGAGAGAGAGAGACAAAGAGAGACAGAGAGAGAGAGAAAGATAGAGAGAGATAGAGAGACAGAGAGAGACAGAGAGATAGAGAGAGAGAGACAGAGAGAGACAGAGAGAGAGTCACATTTAAAGGGTGGAAATATTCTGTGTGAATATCATCAAAATAAAAAAAAAAAACACTGGAATAACAGTTAAAATGTAAATTATAACGATGGTCATTGTATCAGTATGCTAGGCCGGCGTCATTTCACTTTCCTCCAGCAACTAAGTCAGGGATTGCAGGAATTATATTACGACTGCAGCAGTAGGAAAACGCCCCACCCAATCAGAGAACAGAAATAATGACATTACATAAACATAAGCTACATTTTTTTATACTTTGTTATCAATACTTCCGATGCCTCAGGGTGAGATTGATCAACCAATAAACTGATCAGATCCGGATATTAAGATTTATTTTCAACCAAACCTGAGAGTCTAAATGCCAAGTTCACCCGCTTGACAGCTCACCACGCCCAGACTGGTTACACACACACACGCACACACACACACACACACACACACACACACACACACACACACACACACACACACACACACAAGATCAGCATCAACTTAGATGGAAATTCTCTATTCCCACCTAAACCCATGATTATTTATTCTTAAAACTACTGGCCAATCAGACTTCGGTCCCACCGAGGTGTTCTGACATGAATACAAACATCCGTCCGCCATGTTTGTAGTTCTTTAGCAGACCATGCTCTACGGTCCGTGTTGGTAACGATTGAGAATTTAAAAGCAGTGTATGGAAAGTTTTTTTTTACATAGATTTCCTGTTCGGGTGCGTTACATACGTCACGTCCAGTCGCCACCAGACAGAAACAATCCACCCACCGACGAGCGAGTGAACCCAGCGAGGTCAGACTGTTTCCATGGAGATGAAATATCAGTCTGATGGATCAGGAATTAAAAAACATTTTTAACCAAACGATGCATTCTAATAATTAAATTTTAAGGTGATAAAAGTTAATCCCGACCGGTTTTGTAGTTTTTTTGTGAGACATTTCACCCGTTTTTAAAAAATAAAACTGATTTAAAATGTAAATAAAATAAAGGGAATAAATATGAATTATTTTAATAGAATGTTTCCTGATAAGGGCGGCATGGTGGCACAGTGGCCTCTCAGCAAGAAGGTCAGGGGTTTGAATCCTGAGTAGGGACGAGGCTTGGACCACTGGTTTTTCTGTGTGGAGTTTGCATGTTCTCCCCGTGTATGTGTGGGTTTTATCTGGTTTCCTCCCTTCCTCCAAAAACATGCATGTTGGGTTGATTGGCCGCTAGGGTTGATAGCCCGCAGGAGTGTGTGTGTGTGTGTGTGTGTGTGTGTGTGTGTGTGTGTGTGTGTGTGTGTGTGTGTGTGTGTGTGTGTTGCCCCGCGACAGACTGGTGACCTGTTTGGGGTGTACCCTCCCCCTCGCCTCAAATCAGCTGGCATGGGTTCCAGCACCCAACCGTAACTTTGTAATGAAGAGACGGATAAGAAGGTGACTGTTTCCTGATAAAGAGAGCTTCAAAATAAAAGTGTGACATGAATAAAAATGTCAAAATAAAAGATAAAAAAGGATGAAATGTTTTTGAAAAATTTTATGATTGGCTAAAAGTCAACATTCAGATAGAAAAACATGGCTTTTAAAGATGTTCGTTACTAAGCAGGACATTTTTTATTAATAAGCTAAACAACAGAAGAAACCTGATGCGTCAACGTTCATTAATAAATAAACATATTATCAGTACACGTGGGCTCACAGCTGGTCCTCCTGGTTTGACCCGTAGGACATGAAATGTTTGGGCTTCATGTTGTTCCTCTTTCAGGAAGAAACGAGTTTAAACTGGTAGTAAATGTTTCTGTTGGTTTGATTGGGAGAAAACATCAGCTGATCAGATCGTTAGGTCCTATCCTAACCATGGTAACCAGGATCTACGTTCCTACCCTCACCATGGTAACCAGGATCTACATTCCTACCCTCACCATGGTAACCAGGATCTACGTTCCCACCCTCACCATGGTAACCAGGATCTACATTCCTACCCTCATCATGGTAACCAGGATCTACGTTCCTACCCTCACCATGGTAACCAGTATCTACGTTCCTACCCTCATCATGGTAACCAGGATCTACGTTCCTACCCTCACCATGGTAACCAGGATCTACGTTCCTACCCTCACCATGGTAACCAGGATCTACGTTCCTACCCTCACCATGGTAACCAGTATCTACGTTCCTACCTTCACCATGGTAACCAGTATCTACGTTCCTACCCTCACCATGGTAACCAGGATCTACGTTCCTACCCTCACCATGGTAACCAGGATCTACGTTCCTACCCTCACCATGGTAACCAGGATCTACGTTCCTACCCTCACCATGGTAACCAGTATCTACTTTCCTACCTTCACCATGGTAACCAGTATCTACGTTCCTACCCTCACCATGGTAACCAGGATCTACGTTCCTACCCTCACCATGGTAACCAGGATCTACGTTCCTACCCTCACCATGGTAACCAGTATCTACGTTCCTACCCTCACCATGGTAACCAGGATCTACGTTATTACCCTCACCGTGGTAACCAGGATCTACGTTCCTACCCTCACCATGGTAACCAGGAGCTACCTTCCTACCCTCACCATGGTAACCAGGATCTACGTTCCTACCCTCACCATGGTAACCAGGATCTTCGTCCCTACCCTCACCATGGTAACCAGGATCTACGATCCTACCCTCACCATGGTAACCAGGATCTACGTTCCTACCTTCACCATGGTAACCAGGATCTACGTTCCTACCCTCACCGTGGTAACCAGGATCTACGTTCCTACCCTCACCATGGTAACCAGGATCTACATTCCTACCCTCACCGTGGTAACCAGGATCTACGTTCCTACCCTCACCATGGTAACCAGGATCTACGTTCCTACCCTCACCGTGGTAACCAGGATCTCCATTCCTACCCTCACCGTGGTAACCAGGATCTACGTTCCTACCCTCACCATGGTAACCAGGATCTACGTTCCTACCCTCACCATGGTAACCAGGATCTACGTTCCTACCCTCACCATGGTAACCAGGATCTACGTTCCTACCCTCACCATGGTAACCAGGATCTACGTTCCTACCCTTACCATGATAACCAGGATCTACGTTCCTACCCTCACCATGGTAACCAGGATCTACGTTCCTACCCTCACCATGGTAACCAGGATCCACGTTCCTACCCTCACCGTGGTAACCAGGATCTACGTTCCTACCCTCACCATGGTAACCAGGATCTACGTTCCTACCCTCACCATGGTAACCAGGATCTACGTACCTACCCTCACCATGGTAACCAGGATCTACGTTCCTACCCTCACCATGATAACCAGGATCTACGTTCCTACCCTCACCATGGTAACCCGGATCTACATTCCTACCCTCAGCGTGGTAACCAGGATCTCCATTCCTACCCTCACCGTGGTAACCAGGATCTACGTTCCTACCCTCACCATGGTAACCAGGATCTACGTTCCTACCCTCACCATGGTAACCAGGATCTCCATTCCTACCCTCACCGTGGTAACCAGGATCTACGTTCCTACCCTCACCATGGTAACCAGGATCTACGTTCCTACCCTCACCATGGTAAACAGGACCTACGTTCCTACCCTCACCATGGTAACCAGGATCTACGTTCCTACCCTCACCATGGTAACCAGGATCTATATTCCTACGCTCACCGTGGTAACCAGGATCTATGTTCCTACCCTCACCATGCTAACCAGGATCTACGTTCCTACCCTCACCATGGTAAACACGACCTACGTTCCTACCCTCACCATGGTAACCAGGATCTACGTTCCTACCCTCACCATGGTAACCAGGATCTATGTTCCTACCCTCACCATGGTAACCAGGATCTACATTCCTACCCTCACCGTTGTAACCAGGATCTACGTTCCTACCCTCACCGTGGTAACCAGGATCTACGTTCCTACCCTCACCGTGGTAACCAGGATCTACGTTCTTACCCACACCATGGTAACCAGGATCTACATTCCTACCCTCACCGTGGTAACCAGGATCTATGTTCCTACCCTCACCATGGTAACCAGGATCTACATTCCTACCGTCACCGTGGTAACCAGGATCTATGTTCCTACCCTCACCATGGTAACCAGGATCTACATTCCTACCCTCACCGTGGTCCCCAAAGCGCTTTACAGTGTAGCTCACATTCACACACACATTCATACCCGATGTTGGAAGCTGCCATTCAAGATGTAAACCAATATCAGGAGATATTTTGGGTTCGGTGTCTTGTTCAAGGCCCCTTGGCATTGATTTCGGGTGGAGGATCGAACCAGTGGCCTTCTGGTTACAGGACCGGTGCCCTACCCACCGAGTCATCCCTCCCCCGTGTTTGAAGAACAAACTCGTTAAGTGAAAATTCATTAATTCCAACATAATTTAAAATCAGTTTGGAACTGAGGCTGGATCTGAATATACTCTATTTGTCTGTTTGTTAAAATTAGGCTTCATTCATAAAGACGACACCATAGACACACCTACGGTATACCCCCCTTCATCACCGCCACACCTCCCTGAACCCCTACTCTGTGTGTACCCAGAACATGGACTCCATTTTGTGTTTCAAAGCAACGCGTCCTGCATGCAGAAGGAGTTACACATCAAACACACTGCCTTCAAGTTAAACAGCTTCACACAACGTGGAAAGGTGAGGGCAGGAAGGGGGGCGGGTGGAGGGATACACCTCTAAAGGAGAGTGTAACACCTGTCATGACGTTTGACCTTGTGACTAAAAGAAGGAACAAACGTGTTTATGTTTCAGTCTTTATGAAAAAAAAAAGAACAAAAAGCTCGTTTAGCTTTTTTTTTTAACAAAACATGTAAAGAAACCGTTAGCGTTTGTCCCTTCGAGAGGCGGGGCCTTCACTTTAACACGACAGCCAATCATGATGCGGTACTCAGCCAGAGAAACACCAGCCTCCGTGCACGTAGCGGGCGTGCACGTGGAGAGAAAACAAAGAGGATGCAGACGTTCCCTTCGGCAGGAATCAATAAGAGGAAGAAACACACTTCCATTTAATTAAGATAAGCACCTTCCCCCCCTCCCTCAGCACCGCCGCGGGCTCCGCTGTCGTAAGGAATCTGGCTTTAATCGTTTGCCAGATCTACAGCGATCACCCCTCCTCTCCCCTCGCTCCGGGGCACGTCGGCAGGCAGGCAGGCAGGCAGGCCTCTCAGTCCCCGATGCCTCTTTAACCCCCGCTCCTTCACATGGGGGGGTAATGAAAACGATCATCAGAAACACATTTTACCTCCAGCTACAAACTCCATCCGTCAGAACACAGGTTTCCATGGCAACGCAGCCTGGGAGGCCGTGGATGGAGGGATGGATAGCGGAATGAAGGGATGGAGGGAGGGATGAATGGAGGGATGGATAGAGGGACGAAGGGAGGGAGGGACAAAGGGATGGATAGAGGGATGGATGGAGGGATGGATGGAGGGATGGATAGCGGAATGAAGGGATGGAGGGAGGGATGAATGGAGGGATGGATAGAGGGACGAAGGGAGGGAGGGACAAAGGGATGGATAGAGGGATGGATAGAGGGATGGATGGAGGGATGGATGGAGGGATGGATAGCGGAATGAAGGGATGGAGGGAGGGATGAATGGAGGGATGGATAGCGGAACGAAGGGATGGATGGATGGACGGAAGGAGGGAGAGAAGGACGGATGGAGGGACGAAGGGATGGATGGAGGGATGGATAGAGGGAGGGATGGATAAAGGGATGGATACAGGGACGAAGGAATGAAGGGTCGGATGGAGGGAGGGATGGATGGAGGAATGGATGGATGTAGTTTCAGATGCCCTGACTTGGTTCTGGTGGCAGCTGGACTGAGTACCAGGCTGATCTAAACCACCCTCATCCCTAATCAGTCCTTCATTCAGAACCGTTCTGTTGAGGTTCCGTTGAGGTTCCGTCCAATCAGACAGTTTTTTATTCTCTGGTGACTAAGTCTTTAAAGTGTTTTCAGGACGGTGTATTTGATGATTGAGACGTTTCAACTCCCACCTAGAAATCATTTTAATCTGATAGGAGGAACCCTAGAACTGATTCTAAATAAACTAACCTGATTGGTCCAACCTCTAAGGAGGAGGAGCTAACACCACCACACCTGTTATGTAACTGGTTAAAGAATGTTAAGGAGGGTCTTAGCTTAACTTTTATTGTCCTGAACCAAACTGACTGCCATCAGTCTGCGTTCCACCGCTTCAACCTTCCGACAAAAACGATAAATCCTATCACGCCATCAGGATGTAGACCCTGTCCCTACAGGGTATCATCACCTGGCTGAAGTTACTCAGAAGAAGCGAGCATTGACGCCACAGCTCCATCAGCCTGATGAGGGTTCCATCCACCGTTTCCCCGGGTCTACTCCGCCCACTATAAAGATGGCGGTTCCACTTCCTCTGCGTTGGCATCATGACTTATTGATAAAACAAGATGTCTGCTTATTGTATTAAAGACTGTGTAGTTAAATGGTTGGAGAATTTAACCACCAAGATCAAGGTTTATGGAAGAATGTCCGAGGAGTGAGAGAAGCATTCCTCTTTGAACGAGCTGATCACCAGAGCAGCTAGAAACAGAGACATGTAGCTGCAGCTTGATAGAAGCTGGGGTAAATATGGAACATTGGGGTTCTGTCCTCTGGTTCTATCTACAATTCTCTGACAGACTACCATGGTTCTTGATGTATCCACATCCCCCCTGTCTGATCCCTGTCTTTCTATCTCATTCATTTAAGTTTTTTTTGCACCACTGGTTGGTACAGTATCATTCACATGTAACTCATTCTTTAACAAAGTTCTCTGTGAACTCTTTGTGGACGTTTTTTTGCTGTTTTTACGTTGATTCGGTGCAGATCGTTGTCCAGTGTCTTTAAGAGAACATGTTTGATGTTAAAGTAGAGAAATGTGATTGTTACGAGTAGACGTTCAGTCCTTAAATCCTCGTTCATGATACGGACCATACAGCATCTTCAGCTAAAAAACTAGAAATATGAACTAACTGATGCAGCTGAGGGTCGCCGCCATCGGCTGCTGCACATGCACTCCTTCACCCAAACCGTATGGCTCCTCCTGCAGGTGGTGAGCCTAGTGGAAAGGAGGCCCATGTCCCTTGTTCAGGGTAAGGCTGATCGTGCCCTATGGGTAAAAGCCTGTCTGCCTGGCGCTTCCCACGTCCAGGCAAGGGAAACTTGGCCACGATGTTAGTCGTCAGCCCATTGGGGTGGTTCGGATATCTGGTTAGGAGACCAGGTGAGGAGATCCAGAGGCAGACTCCAGACCCGCTGGATGGATTATGTCTCCCAGCTGGACAGGGAACACCTCAGGATCCTCCTGGGTGAGATGGAGGATGCAGCTGGAGTGAGAGAAGCCTGGGCTTCCCGTATGAGGGCTGTTGTCCCCGGCAACCCAGCCACGCATAAGCAGAAGACGACAAAACAGAACGAAAAAAACTACAAACATGGCGGACATATACGGTCATATATGTTGCTGATTGGGTAGAACATTTTCCCATTGCTGCCTGTAATCCCTGACCTAGTTGCTGGAGTGAAGCCAGTAAGGACGCCATCTTGAATGTTGTTTTGCTCTTTTTTTCTTTATAATAAATAAATTTTCTTTGAAGCTTTGTTTGGATTTTCTTTCCACAAACAAAAACAATGGATGAGTGTGTCGGACGGATGGATGGACATCAGGGTGAAAACTAATCCCACCCCCACAGCACCCCTTCTCCCCCCCTGTCATCAAGTCCAGCTCGCCCACAGGAAGCCACCAGAGCGAGAGAAAGGCATCTGTGTCGTCCCACCAGCCCCCTCCCCCCGCGGGGAGGAGGAGAAACTGACCTTCATCTGACAGACAGACGGATTTAAAACTCGTTTTTAATCTTAAAATATTTAGTGTTTAAAATCAGAAATAAAATGTATTGTTTTTAATAAACAGAATGAAAGGCCAGCTGTGATTGGTCGAGGCATACAGGTGTGACGTGATCAGGTGAAACTCACAGAGCAATCGAAGCTTTTCATAGCGGCGGAAAAGGAAAGATTTGGAAAAAGCTGTACCTTTGCTTTTAGCTAGAAGAGCCATCGTGAGGAGCAGAGGAAGAAAGCAGAAACAGACAGATTAGTTTCAGTCAAACATGGGAGAAACCAGCAGGAACATGGACACCAGGTGGGAACCAGGTCGTTCCTGATGATTTCTGGTTTTATTTTTGGGTCGTTCTGCTTCAGCTGCTTCTTTTTAATCAATAATAATCATTATATTTTAAATAGATGGTTATTGATCCTGAAAGAATGAGATCACGGATTCAAGCGGTCGAAATGAGCTTCCTCTGCAGGGTGGCTGGGCTCTCACTCAGAGATCGGGTGAGGAGCTCTGCCATCCGGGAGGAGCTCGGTGTCGAGCCGCTCCTCCTCCAGGTCGAGAGGAGCCAGATGGGGTGGTTCGGGCATCTGGTCGGGATGCCCCCCGAGCGCCTCGCTGGTGAGGTGTTCCTGGCACGTCCCACCAGGAGTAGACTGAGAGACAGACCCCAGACCTGCTGGAGAGACTATGTCTCACAGCTGGACAGGGAACACCTCAGGATCCTCCTGGGTGAGATGGAGGATGCAGCCGGGGTGAGAGAAGCCTGGGTTTCTTGTTTGAGGTTGTTGCCCCTGGCGACCGGTCCCCGGATAACCGGAAGACGATGGAACGGTTGTTGATGCCATCTTATCGATCATATAAAAAGGTTTCAAAGTGTCTTCAGGACGTGTGTTTGATGATCGAGACGTTTCCACTTCCATCAGAAGTAATTTTAATCTGATAGAAGAACCTGAGAACCGGTTCTAAATAAACTAACCGGAGTTCGTCCCACCTCGGAGGCGGAGCGTTGATTCTGGTCTCTCATGCCCTCTTTGATCGACCAGTTTCAGTTCACAGAGTTTTTAGGATGTGTGTAATTGGGAGCAGTTTCGGTCTAGATTAACAGAAAGCGTTTAGACAACATTATAAGTTAATCTAGGACCCACCCGACCATCGTTAACGAGTTAATTAACAAGTTAATTAACCCCAGGTTTGTTGGTGTTAGATCCGCCTCCTTAGAGGCGGGACAAACTCAGGTTAGTTTATATAGAACCTGTTCTCAGGTCGGCAGCACGGTGGCCTCACAGCAACAAGGTCGTTGGTTCAAGTCCCGGGTGCAGACGAGGCTTGAACACTGTCCTTTCTGTGTGGAGTTTACATGTTCTACCCGTGTAGGTGTGTAGCTTCAGAAACTTCACGATAATCAAACACCATCGAACAGAAACAGCACCTTGAGACGTATCGCTGAGAGTGGGCGGAGCTTAGTCACCTCACCACCCTCCAAAAACATACATGTTGGTTGATTGGCCGTTACAGGACCCCCCTTAGGAATGTGTGTGTGGCCCCGCGACAGACTGGCGACCTGTTCGGAGTGTACCCTGCCCCTCGGCACCCCCACAACCCGGTAAGGGGTAGACTGTTGGAAGAAGGTGACAGTTCTCGGGTTCTTCTATCAGAATAAAATGATTTCTGAAGGAAGTCGGAACGTCTCGATCATCGAACACGCTGTCCTGAAAACACTTTGAAGATTTTTCTACGATGAACGCTGCTGGATTAACGAGGGATTAAACGAACTCGTCTCGTAAAGCTGTTTGTCTTTGTGTTTGAATCAACAACAAATAAACTTTGTTTATTGTCTATTTGTTTTAATTGAAATAAATAATTGATGTTTGTGATTTTGTTTATATTTACGTATCGAAAGTTTGACCGCAAAACAAACGAAAAGAGACGGCAGCTCATTGGTTAGAGCGTTCGCGCAGGGACCGGAAGGTCGCGGGTTAGCGTGCCGCAAAGAGCACGTCTAGGGTGCTTGGAGAAGACACCTAACCCCCGTTTCTCCCACCAGGGCAGCCTGCTGCGGTGTAAGGAGTGCAGCACGGTGAGGGATGAATAGAGGAATTCATTTTTCATTCTTTTTTTTTTAAACTTTACATCTAAACAATAACGTGCAGCTGGCAGAACGACCCGAGCAGGTGCACGCGCAGAGGGGAGGAGCATACCTTGTTCTGCCATCATGTGGGCGTGGCCTTAGGAGGAAAAAGAAGGAAGAAAAACACTTAGATTCCAAATACGCTTCGGTATTCTGGTGCAACATGTTTCTCACAGCAGGACAAAACATGGACACCAAACACACACACACACACACACACACACACACCAAACTTCCCACAGGAAGTAAAACAGGAAGTTTAACAGGAAAAAATCAGGAAGTAAAACAGGAAAAATCAACAGGAAGTGACATAAGAGATCATGAGTACGTCACAGGAACCTTAGACATGAGTCTTCTGGACTCAGAGGACCTCCGATCATTCTGGACCCTGTACAGTCTCTCTGGACCGAACTCTGACCTGATCTAAGACCTTATTCAGAAAGATTTACGATAAAACGATCTAGAATTAAATTAGTAAGACTCCGCTCAGAGATCCATCTTCTACACGCTGTCAACAAGCACACGTTTTGGTCCTGTCTGAATTTAACTAAGTTTTGGTCCCAAATTTGGTAAATTTAGTCATTTAAATATTTTGGGGAGGACCTTAAGCTTCACACACCCGGTGCTAGCCTGATCAGGAGCATGAACCTTCACATGGATCCCCATCAGGTGTTTCCTCACCATGAAGGAGGGTCTCAGGGCACAATGAGCTGAAATTTATAAGCTAGATTTTGTTTATCTGACTTTTGTCTGTTTTTTTCTGTTTATACTTTTTTGTTGTTTTTCTTTTTTAATCGACATCGAAGTGAAGCTCTTTGAGAAAAATTTTTTGAATTTATTTGAATTAAATTAATAACGTGTATAAATCTTAACTTAATGTTCTCCAAAAACTATTGTTTACGTGTGTTTTTAAGCTCATTTAAATATCATTACTTAGTGGGTGGGGGCGTTGCTGACACCGGCTGCATCGGCTTGGCATTCCATCGGAATCTATCAGTAACACAGAGACGGGGATCCTGGCACAGGACACTCCATACCGCTAATGGAGGAGGTCTCTCCAGGTCCGCTGTCTCAGCACAGACTCCACCCGAGGAGCAAAAGATACCAGTTATAAGCCCAGAGCCGGTGTCCTGACGAGTCTACGACCATCGAGATCTGCGACCATAGATATCTGCGACTTTGCGCCTCTGCACATGCCCAGACGCTCCCCCTCCCTTCCAGATGATCTAACCATCGAGGTCTGCGACCTGCCGTACTTCTATTGGACTTAGCGTTAGGGTTAGTTTTTGAAACTCCGATCAATCAAGTCGCAGATCTCGATAGAACACCGGGTGTTAGGGGTTGCTCTCTATGGTAGGAGGAGTCCTGTGACTCCGTTGGGGAGTTACCGCCTGCCTCAAACCGGGAAACACCCGGCCAATACGGTACTAACCCACCACAACTTGCTGCTTCATCGGGTTCATGAAGCTTAGACGAATCGACAGGCTTGTAAACGTAAAGTCTGTAAAACAGACTTCATCGTTACGACGTTAACGACATCTTAATCAACCATCTTTTTTTATGTACGGTCCTACACTCACAGGTATTTATGTGTGTTTACTAGTTGTTTATTTACTGCTTCAAATGCTTCATTTCACTGTCCTCATTTCATTTCAGCTTCTGTCCACAAGGTGTCGTCTTACAGATCGATATGTTTCCTAAAACATGACGAACGTTCGGGTTTTAGCTTTCGCAGAATTCACAAGTGAGGTCTCAGATCTGAACTCAATCCTTTGTCTTTGATTTTTATGATTGTGTGTATGTGTGCGTGTATGTGTGTGTGTGTGTGTGTGGAGGGGAGTGTGTGTGTGTGTGTGTGTGTGTGGAGGGGAGTGTGTGTGTGTGTGTGTGTGTGTGTGGAGGGGAGTGTGTGTGTGTGTGTGTGTGTGTGGAGGGGAGTATGTGTGTGTGTGTGTGTGTGTGGAGGGGAGTGTGTGTGTGTGTGTGTGTGTGTGTGGAGGGGAGTATGTGTGTGTGTGTGTGTGTGTGGAGGGGAGTGTGTGTGTGTGTGGGGGGGGGGGGGGGGGTGTCCCTGAGGTGGAACAGCAGTAGTTAGAAGCTCAGAAGAAACTCACCTGGTTGTTTGTAGCCGAGCTCTGCACAGGAAGCAGAGAAGGAAAGAGAAATCAGAGTTACAAACACACGTATGACTTGCATGTTCACGTCATGCAACAGGTTCAACACGTCATCATGCAGACACCTGCATGTGCTCCACACGGGAGCAGAAAAGAGAATTTAAGCCTCGACTGACCTCAGTCACAGGAAGAAAATTAAAGAGCTGTAAACCAATCATAACATTGTTTTTTAACCTCACATAAAATCATTATGTTAATTTTATTCGTGCATCTTTTTCGCAGAAATAAGTCGCAAAAACAATTTAAAACAGGAAGTAATGCATGATAATATTTCATAAAAATCATCGTTAAACATCTTTCAGTCATTAATATGCTGCTGAGTGGGTGTGGCCTAATGAGGGCGTGTCCAACAGGTGGAGATCCTGATTGGATGAGTGTTCTAAAATGAAGGTGTGTCTTAATGAGGCCGTGTTCAACAAGTAGGGATCCTAAATTGGATGTGTGTCCTAATGAAGGTGTGTCTTAACGAGGGCGTGTCCTAATGAAGGCGTGTCTTAACGAGGGCGTGTCCAACAGGTAGGGATCCTGATTGGATGGGTGTCCATTATAATGAAGGTGTGTCTTATTGAGGGCGTGTCCAAAAGGTAGGGATCCTGATTGGATGTTGTCCTAAATGAAGGTGTGTCTTAACGTGGGCGTGTCCTAAAGGAGGCGTGTTTAATGAAAGATTTCTAACTAGGGCTGAATGGAAGGAATCCAGATGTGAAGCGAGTAAAGGCGGTGAGTTCGTACTAGTACACCCCTCCTGACCCCCATCCCTCCCCCACATCCCCCTCCCTCATCCCCCCACTCTCTCATCTCCGTGCCTCTCCCTCTTCCCCCTCCCCAGGTCTTTATTCGTTAAGAGAAAATCAGCAGAGATTAACTAAACGACTCTTCTGACTTCATTAATTCAGGAGCTTCATTGATCATCTGATCAGCAGCGAGAGGAGGTGGAGGTGAGGAGACCCCTCACCGTTACCCAGGAGACCCTTCACCTCCACCCAGGAGAACCCTCACCTCCACCCAGCAGACCCCTCACCTCTACCCAGGAGACCCCCGCAGTTGCAGAGCATTGTTTTTTTGGGGGGTTTTTTTGGCAGCCATTTAAGTTTTCGTTTTAGTCTTCGTCTTTGGAACAAAAATTAATTTAAGTTTTAGTCACGTTTTCGTCTAGTTTTAGTGTAAAAAATAAAAAACAAACAAAAAAAAAACTTACTTTAACAATCGTGGTTTTTTTTACTGAGAATGATGCAGGTTATTTGGTTTTTTTAAAAAAAAAAAACCCTCCTAAACATCAAACATAAAAAACAACGTAAATAACTATAAATTCTTCAGTGTGTGAGGAATGTTGTAAATTATTCATACTTAAAAATAACACCTCTTAATAACCCTGTAAACAAAGTAAACATTGTACTGTCTCTTTAAATCAGTCGTTAGCAACCAAGCTAACAGGAAGCTAGGAGCGCCGACAAGCAAGCTGTTAGCATTAGCTTGAAGTTAGTATGCTGTTTAAAACTTTAATTTTCTGACCACCAAGCGTCTTTGTTACTGTTTTCACCATGGTGTGTGACTTCCTCATGGCTGCAGGTGTGTGTGTAGACGGTGTGAACGTGCAGCATTGTGTGTGTGGGAGGGGTGGGGGGGCCGTTGTGACAGACAGAAAGCAGCCGCTGTTTTTTTTTTTTTCACAGACAGAAATCTGAACCTCTGACGCCTATTTTGTTACATTTTCGTCACCAAAATGTCGCATTTATTTTGTTATCGTTACGTCATCTTCATAAAAAAAAAAAAAAAAGCTTCGTCAACAAAATCCTTTCGTTGTCGTCATCGTTGACAAAAACAACACTGCTGCAGAGGGGAGGGGTAGTTTAGCCAGACCCGTATAACCAGGCCGGTAGACCCGCCGTAGACCCCGTGGACCCCGTTTCTTACCCTCGGTGCAGAAGCGTCCTCTGTATTCGGTCTTGGAGCAGTCGCAGACGGCCTCTCCGTCCACCACCGAGCACGTGCCTCCGTTCTCACACGGGTTGTTCGTGCACCATCCCTCTGACTCCAGCGCCACCTTCAGGCTGCCCAGGAACTGCGGCGGGGAGGCTCCGTATCGGAGCTGAGTGATGGTTCCTTTAAATGGAGGGAGGTCTTGCACGCTTGGGAGCGTCAGCGCGGCGCCGCGGATGTCGGCGGGTACGCCGCCCACGTACAGGTCGCTGACCACCTTCATGAACTGTCGCTGCGGCTGTACGCGGTTAGCTTTGGCCTGGCCGTCCAGCACCAGCACGGTGCGTGTGTTGTACCTGCTGAGCGTGGTCGTGTGCCACCGTCCGTCATCCACGCGTCGATCCGACACCACCGCGGTTTCCGCGCAGTCGATGCTAAAGCGCAGTTGCAAGCGGCCGCGCGTCACCGCCAGCAGCAGGAAGTCACACACCCCTCCGTCGTCGAGGTAAAGCAGCAGCGCCTCTGGAGCGTCGGTGCGGAACTGTAGGGTCAGGTCTCCGCGAGCGCTGGCATCCCAGCGGAGGTAGCGCGCCCACTGCCCCGCCGCGCCCAGGAAGTCCAGCCCCGTAACCGCGCCCAGAAACTGCAGCAGCGTCCAAGCAGCCAGTAGATCCATGGTGGGGCAGTAACAGTCTGTAGCAGGGGGGCCTGGGGATAACAGTCTAAAGCCGGAGGCGGGGGAAGGAGGACCAGGCAGGACCAGGAGGGGAAGTTCAGGAGTTTAGGATCAGGAATCTTCTTAGAAAAGGTGGACTTTCCTCCATGACCTCAGAGACCTGGAGCCCAGAGCAGGTTCCAGTCTGATCCCTGTAGAGGAGACACAAAGAAACCAGGATCAGAGACCCGTTCAGACCGTCCCTGTGATTCTCACTTCTCTTCCTAGTCTAGCTTGCCTGCTCTGTCACGTCATTGTTTGGTTCATTAGTTTTATTTCTCTGTCGTTATTAAAGCAACGCACGTCTCCATGGAAACGAATGTGGTTGAATGAATGAATGAATGAATGTGGTTTTGTATGTGGTTTTTTTAATGACTGTGTTGTCCTGGCGCTCTGGCTGCAAGTGAAGTTCCTAACGGACAAATAAAGTTATAATTGAATTGAATTGAATTGAACTGAAACCAGGACACTTCACCTCCGTGAAGCCCCGCCCCTCTTAAAAATATATAAACAAAAAATATTTCATTGGTTTGTGCTGCAAAATTTTTTTGTTTGTGCTATTTTAGTTTTTTAAGGAACCGATTTGGACGATGACGTCATCCAGCCCCTCGTTCAGCTTTAAAATGCAAAAAATAAAAAATAAAAATTGTGCTGCTATGTGTTGTAAAAGTTTTGTTTGTGCTATTTTAGTTTTATTTTATTTTATTTTAAGAACTACAACTTGGACGATGACGTCATTCAGACCTTCATTTATTTCCGGGCGTCGCCATCTTTGATGACGTCATCGTTCAAATCGTATTTCTGAAAATATAAAACTAAAACAGCACAAACAAAATTTTTTACAGCGCAAATAATTGACATATTTTTTGTTTATATTTTTAGGGGCGGGGCTTAACGGAGGTGGACACTCCTACTTCGTTCATCATCCTCTCACTCTCTAATTAAACAACCCAGTCAAGGACGTTCATACTTCTACCGGTACATCACCAACACCAAGAGCTACCACTCTTCATCCTCTTCAATGCCCTCTGACATTCTTCCTACTTCCTGTTCCTCTAACCTGCTGTAGGTCGTGAACGTGTCTGTCTCTGTCTCACCAACCAGGACAGATCCGTCCCTCCCTCATTCCTGTTCATCATAGACCACCTTTGGTCTTTACCCCCTCCTCTCTCTGTACTCCTGTCTGCTCTCCTCGGTCCTCTCAGCGTCCCAGAGTCGGTCTAATCTCCTTCATTAGACTCTGAAGCCCAGCAGGAGACGTTTTAGGGTTACCATGGAAACATAACCAAACCTTTTATAGTTTAGATTAAGTGTAAACACGTCAACAAGAGGGAGCAGGAAGCACCAGCAGCATGTTGGCGTTTGCTCTCCTTTTAGCAGCGAGGGGACCTGTTTACTGAAGCTCATGATTCAACGTGGGAAACCCCCGTAGAGGGGACATCTGCCGGACAGACCGTACGGTCAGACTGCAGACCGTACGGTCAGACTGCAGACCGTACGGTCAGACTGCAGGCCGTACGGTCGAACCGTACGGTCAGACCGCAGACCGGACGGTCAGACCGCATACCGTACGGTCTGATGGAAACAGAAAGAATAAACCAGAGGAAACAGAGAGATTTCCACGGAGGTCGTTTCCACTTATCGGTCATCTGCTGGAAATTAGTCTCATTATTCTCAGACGGAGCAGGACCATCACTCAGGCTGATGGAGGGGACGGAGAGGGAGGGGATGGAGAGGGAGGGGACAGAAAGGGAGGGGAAGGAGAGGTAGGGGATGGAGAGGGGGATGGAGACAGAGAGAGAAAGCAGGAGAAAACTGGTTGTAGTTGCCAGTCTGTGAGACTGAAGTGGTCCCAATGAGACCATTGATTCCGCTATAATCCTTCTCTTTAGACCAGAACGCTGCCATACCGCATACTCCGGGTAAACTCCGGGTAAACTCCGGGTATACTCTGGGTATACTCAGGGTATACTCCGGGTATTCTCCGGGTATACACTGCCTACCAGGAGAGGGTGAGCTACATCCTAAGGGCCATATGCGGCCTTTTAAGAGTTTCAATCCAACTCAACAAACATGAGACAAACAGGAGACGGTGGCTCAGTGGTTAGAGCGTTCGCCCACGGACCGGAAGTTAACTGGACATTCGCAGGTTCACATCCCACTGAGTTCACGTCTAGGGTCTTTGGAGAAGACACCTAACCCCCCCGTTTCTCCCACCATTAGAGCCATCGTAGGTGGCAGCCTGCTGCGGTGTAATGCAGCACAGGAATTTCTCAATAAGGGATGAATTAAGTATTTATTTTTTTTAAATTACAAAACAAACGTTTTCTTTCGGAAAGGGTCTTTTCGTACAGTGAAACTTAAGGTCGTAAAAATACGATATTTATGCTCCACTTGGCTCTGAGTTTAACCCTTCGCCCACATGATAGCACCCTTGGTGGGCAACGAGGACCAAACTTGCCATCCTTCCAGAGAGGAGTTCTACCATCCGGAAGGAGCTCAGAGTAGAGACGCTCCTCCTCCAGGTCGAGAGAAGCCAGATGGGGTGGTTCAGGCATCTGGTCAGGATGCCCCCCTCTCTGGTGAGGTGTTCCGTCCCTCCAGGAGGAGACCCAGAGGCAGACCCCGGACCTGCTGGAGAGACTATGTCTCCCAGCTGGACAGGGAACACCTCAGGATCCTCCTGGGTGAGATGGAGGATGCAGCCGGGGTGAGAGAAGCCTGGGCTTCCCGTCTGAGGGTGTTACCCCCGGCGACCCGGCACCGGAACAAGCGGAAGATGACGGAACGGAACTTATGTTAAAATGGGAGGCATAGCTCAGCGGTAAAATGGCCAACTTTGGGCCAAAGAGTTGCCGGTTCGAATCCTGCTAGGAAGACGACGGAACGGAACGGTTCTCAGGTTCATTTTATCAGATTAAAATAATTTTTGATGGAAGTCGAAACGTGTCGATCATCAAACACACTGTCCAGGAAACCCGCTCGGCCGGCAGCGTAGCTTCCAGAGTAATTACTTAACGAGTAGCATCGTTAAAACGATCGTTAAAACGATTGTTACGTAACGTCTGTATTTAATGAAACATTAGATTTTTGTAGGAAATCAAAACTGAGCAAAAACACAGAAAAATGTAGTGAAAAATTTTAAAAAATTGACAAGTCTGTAACCATGGAAACGAAGCCAGACCTGCAGACCCACCAGGACTGGATCTCAGAAACAATCCAGTCCCATCGGGATGAGTACGGCTCAACCAGAGACCAGGATCAGTGATCCACATGCAGGTCAGGCTAACTGGACTCACCCTGATCTCCAAGAGGTTTCTAAAGATGAAGTCCTGGTTCAGGACTGTAGAATCAAACCTACAACCTGACCTCGGTGAGATCCAGAACCAGAGGGTCTCACAGGATCCCTGCAGTAGTTCAGGATCAGAACTCTAAGAACCTCCATCCTGATCCCTGAGACCTGATCCGGCAGCTGGAAGCGAGAAGGAGATTCCAGAGAAGCCGATGTGAACTCTTTTAAAGTAACAGTACCCTGCCGAACCAGACCAGATCAATCAATCGTAACGGACCCTTTGAAGCTCGGAAGCGGGAAACAGTCTAACCAGGAAGCCCGAACTTCCCAACTCCCCGTTCAGCAGCTCATCCCGTTTAACTCGTTCAGTTTCTTCCATCTAACCCTATCTGCTGCATCCTCTTCAGTCACACCAACTATCTTCATGTCTTCCATCACTGTATCCATGAACCTCCTCTTTGGTCTTCCTCTAGTCCTCTTTCCTGGTGGTTCCAAACCCAGCATCCTTCTTCTGATGTACTCTCTCTCTCTCCTCTGCACATGTCCAAACCATCTCAGTCTGACCTCTCTGACTTTAAAACCTCTAACATGATCCTGTCCATCCTGGTCACTCCCAGAGAGATCCTCAGCATCTTCATCTCTGATACCTGTCTTTTTTTTTATTGTTGTTTTTTATGTTGTTTTACTTCCTGTTTTTTAATCAGTGACTCTATTTTTCGACCAATCAATACAAATAAAAACATTTAAACAGGAAGTGATTGACAGGCTGTGAGCCAATCGTTTTATTTGATGAAAACAAAATGATTTTATGATATTTTTCAATATGAATAAAATTAAAATTAAGATTTAAAACTGAGTTCATTTGCATATTTTGATTTAATTAATCTTTAAATGCATGTTTTTACATGTATTTTTACGCAAAAAGTCATTTCAATCAATAAAAAACATCCTTTATTTATTGATTTATTAATCGATTTGATTTGAAATTTTTACTTTAATTAAACTTATAAAATAAAACATTTAAAAGGAATATTTTTTAAAAAGAAAACGATGCTTTTTAGCAAAAAAAGTTATTGATATTTAATCAAATTAATCATAAAAATTAAAACAATTAAACTAACGATGCTTTAAGTTTAATGTAATTTTCTAAAAATAAAATACATTTTTTATTGTTTTTGATCAATAAATAAAAAACAAACACTTTTATCTAGTTTTAATTAAACAAGCAGAAAATTTCAAATTCACTCTTTTTATTAAAAAAAATCACCTTAAAAATCTTTTAATTTTAACGTAGAGACGCTTTTATGACATCATCAGAACGAGTCAACGCATCAGAATGACGTCATCAGAATAATCGTTACTACGGCGATGCTTTTTATAGATTATTTAAATAGAACCCGATTGATTTAATTAATTTATTTTACTAATTAAAGTTAATTTTATGATAATTTACTAAAAAATTAAAGTCCTGTAAAAATCTGTGGTTTTTTTTTTTTTTTCATTTTTCTTGATTTAAATCCAGAAAAAAAAACATTCAGATTGGTCTGACGTCACATTGAGGAGGTGGTGCCTAGATTAGTGGGCGGGGCCAAGAACACAATGATAGTTAACGATTCACACGATAATTAAACATAATTTAATTGAAATGTTTTGTATCGTGACGCTGCGTTCTGATTGGTCAATTTTATTCATTTTTATTTAAACATTTTTATAAATTTATAAACATTTTAAACATAAATTATTTTTATGATTTAAACAGAAAAACTTTTAAAAAGAAGAGATTTAATTATTTTACAAAAACATGTCAGATTTTTACAGAAATTATGAAGATTTTTAATTGATTTAAATTAAGATAAAATTTAGTAGAAATTAAATGTTTTAAATAAAGAGAAAAATAACGGTTTTTAATCTGATTTTTTAGACTTAAAATGATTTTTATAAAAAGTCTAAAAGCAATTAATAAAATGAAACGTTTTATTGTGAAAAATCAAATGAATGAAAATGAATCAAATTAAAATTTTGTGTCAAAAAATTAAGCTGTGAAAAAAATGTGTGTGTGTGTGAGAGAGAGAGTGTGTGTTCATTTGTGAGTGTGTGTGTCTATGTGTGTGTATGTGTTCGTGTGTGTGAGAATGCGTGTGGGAGAGAGTGTGAGTGTATGGGTGTGTGTGTGTGTGTGTGTGTCTATGAGTGTGTGTATGTGTGTGTGTGTATGGGTGTGTGTGTGTGTGTATGGGTGTGTGTATGTGTGTGTGTGTGTGTATGTGTCCATGGGTGTGTGTGTGTGTGTGTGTATGGGTGTGTGTGTGTGTGTATGTGTCCATGGGTATGTGTGTGTGTGTGTGTGTGTGTGAGTGTGTGTGTGTGAGTGTGTGTGTGTGTGTGTGTGTGTGTGTGTGTGTATGGGTCCATGGGTGTGTGTGTGTGTGTGTGTGTGTGTGTGTGTGTGTGTGTGTGTGTGTGTGTGTGTGTGAGACAGTGTGTGATTTTGTGCGCGTGCGTGTGAAAAGAAAAAATATCTTAAATTACAAAAAATATTTAAAATGTTCTTTAAAAAATACTTTTAAACAAATTGTTATAAAAATGTTCCATAAAGTTTGGAAACGTGACGTCATCAGTGTGGTGAGGATGAGCGGGGGGAGGAGGTGGGGAGAGGTGCATCCTGGGATTTGTAGTTTATTTTAATTTAACTGTAAAAAAAAAAAAAAATCAATTATTTACGGTTTTTTTTTCTTTTTTTAAACAAACTTTTTAAACCATAAAAACATTTTCAAAAATATTTTTTTTCTTTTTTTCTTTCTAGTTTTTTTTTTTTAAAAAAGCTCCAGACATGCACACGCACGCGGCCCAGGCGTGCGCGCGGCTGGTTTTTATAAACATTAAAATGAAATTATTTTATTTTTTTTATTATTCAAATAATAATAAAAATATATATATTTAAACAAAAAAACATTCTTTTTTCTGAATTCAAATAAAAAACAAAATGTTTCTATTGGTGCGCGTGCGCGTTGATGGACGCGGCTCATTAGCAGCGCGCACGCGCTTCCTTTTTACTCATTTTAAATCATCAGAAAAACATTTTTTAGACTTTTTTTTTTGTTTGTTTTTTTTTTCAATATTTTTTTATTAAGCTGTTTATTTATTCAGGCCTCACGCGCACGCGCGCCGCCTCCTGATTAAAGGTTGCGGTTTAAAACGCCGCGTGCACGCGCGTACCGGACCGCTGAAGAACCGGAACCTTGTTTCCATTTTATTTCTGATTAACTTTAATTTGTTATAATTCGGTGCGCGTGCGCGACGCGTGCCGGTTCTTTCTGCAGCATTACGTCACCTCCTCACAGCTGCACGCACGCGCGCACAAGCATCTGCACGCACGCGCATTTTCATGTCAAAATATTTCAATTGAAAAAAAATTAAAACAATTCTTAATAAATAAAAAAAATCATTAGATAAATCGGCGCGCACGCGCAGACTGACTCCAGTCTAAACGCGCGCGCGCGTTAAAGGGGGATTTTTTTCTCTCTTTTTTTTGTTAATTTTAAATAACAATTTTTTTATAGAAATAAATTGTAATTTTTTTTCCTCCAAAATTAAGGTTTAAAATATTTACCGCGCACAGGCACGCGCTCGGGTCACGCCCAGATCCGCGCGGGAAAAAATGCGGGATGCGCGTGCGCGTTACCCCGCGGCCTGACTGCTGCGCGTGCGCGTGCCGCAACGCAAAGGCCGCAAAAAAAGCACGTGAAAAAAATCCCTTTGATCCAATAAAAAAATAACAAATCAAGCGAAAAAAAAAATGAAAAAAATTAAATGTTTTTATGAGAAATATTCCAACGTGCGCGTGCGCGTCACTGCGGAAAAAAAACACCAGATGAGGAGGGACACACGCACGCGCACACACACACATTTACACACACACACACACTCAGTCTTACACACACACCTACACACGCACATATTTACACACACTCTATCTCATACACATTTACACACACACACAGATACACACAGTCTATCCGACACACACACACACACACACACACAGGTACACACACAAGCACATATATACACACTCTATCTCTCACACACACGCACAGACACACACACATTTATATAGAGAGTGTCTATACACACTCTATATATCACACAGAGACGCACACACACACCTACACACACTCTATCTCACACACGTACACACACACACACACACTCTATCTCACACACACACACACACTCTATCTCACACACACACACACACACTCTATCTCACACACGTACACACACACACACACACACACTCAATTTTACACACACGGACACACACACATGTACACACACACACAGACACTCTCTATCTCACACACACGTACACACACACACACACTCAATCTTACACACACGGACACACACACATGTTCACACACGTACACACACACACTCAATCTTACACACACGGACACACACACATGTACACACACACACACACTCTCTATCTCACACATACTATCTCACACACACTCTCTATCTCTCACACACGTACACACACACTATCTCACACACACTATCTCAGACACATACACACTATCTTAACACACACACATTCTCACACACACGCTCAGACAGACAGAAACACGCACGCGCAGCGCTCGTCTCACCTTTTTGCAGGTATAAAATTTTCTTTGATCTTCAGCTGCGTTTTGCTGCTGCTGCTGCGCACGCTCACACGCACGCGCGCCACCTGGGCCCGCCCTCCACTGAACGGCACGGGACGCGCATGCGCAAAAAAATCCCCATCTTTTTCTGCATAAAAATATTTTTCAGTTAAATAATAAAAA
>LR738552.1:287500-290000 GCA_902685375.1 Neostethus bicornis | reverse complement strand
GTGGGGTGGTTCAGGCATCTGGTTAGGATGCCTCCCTCGCTGGTGAGGTGTTTCAGGCCCCCCCTCCCAATCCTTCGTCCTCCTCTGTAATGGACTTCGTACCACCCGTCAGGATCTGACATGTGAGTCGTTACATGTCAATAAACTTTACTCCCAGTGGAAACACTCCGTGTGGCTGGAAGAGTGGATTTTTACAGGATGGTTTATTGATCTATTACACCTGCTACTGATGGACAGAGGGACAGGGGGGTGAGGAAGCTCGGTGTATGCTTTGAGATATTCAACCTGAACTCAAACTGATTTCTGTAGAGGGTGGGGGCAGGGGGCGGAGGTCGATGTTGGGGAGAAAAAAACTCACTTTTCCGAGATTTTTCGCAATTTTTTAAAAACCTTTTTTTACTTTTTTGACAATTCTTTTTATTTTCCAAATTTGAGTAAAAACTGTCTTTTTGTGACTTTTTTTTTGCCATTTTTAAAGGATTTTTTTTTTTGACAAATCCACACGGGATTATCTCCATGTTGGAGAGCGTCTTCGTCATGGAGAAGATCTCCGTGTTCTGGGGGTCCATCATGGAGAGGGCCTGCGTGTTTTGGGGGTCCATCATGGAGAGGGTCTCCGTGTTCTGGGGGTCCATCATGGAGAGGGTCTCCGTGTTCTGGGGGTCCATCATGGAGAGGGCCTGCGTGTTTTGGGGGTCCATCATGGAGAGGGTCTCCGTGTTCTGGGGGTCCATCATGGAGAGGGTCTCCGTGTTCTGGGGGTCCATCATGGAGAGGGCCTCCGTGTTCTAGGGGTCCATCATGGAGAGGGTCTCCGTGTTCTGGGGGTCCATCATGGAGAGGGCCTCCGTGTTCTAGGGGTCCATCATGGAGAGGGTCTCCGTGTTCTGGGGGTCCATCATGGAGAGGGTCTCCGTGTTCTAGGGGTCCATCATGGAGAGGGTCTCCGTGTTCTGGGGGTCCATCATGGAGAGGGTCTCTTTGTTTTGTTCTTCTCTGTGATCTGTGGGGGAGCTAACTAAACTAGCTGACCAGGACTGGATCTGTGGTTGGAACCCCTCCCACACCATCCATCTTGAGAGTAGCCCCTCCCACACCATCCATCTTGAGAGTAGCCCCTCCCACACCATCCATCTTGAGAGTAGCCCCTCCCACACTCCATCTTGAGAGTAGCCCCTCCCACACTCTTCATCTTGGGAGTAGCCCCTCCCACACTCTCCATCTTGGTAGTAGCCCCTCCCACACTCTCCATCTTGGTAGTAGCCCCTCCCACACTCTCCATCTTGGTAGTAGCCCCTCCCACACTCCATCTTGGTAGTAGCCCCTCCCACTCCCTCCATCTTGGTAGTAGCCCCTCCCACACTCTTCATCTTGGGAGTAGCCCCTCCCACACCTTCCATCTTGGGAGGAGCTTCGTTCACAGACTCCTGCAACCCCCCTGCTCGGAGGAGCCGTCCTACATCAGACTCTTTCATCCTCTCATCCTGTCGTTCTATTTGATCCTTCGGGGATCAAGTTTTAATTCAATTTAATCTCAATCAGCATAAAAAAAAAACAAAACAAAAGCTACAAACAAAAGATAAGTTTTTAATTTTATTTCCAGAATAAAATCAAATCTGCTTAAATGTTCATGATTTTAAATAAAATACGTGCAAAAAATATGTGTGTGTGGTCCGGATCCGGGTTTCAGATGAGAGTCCAGACGTCCTCAGAGCCGGAGAGTCCGGTCCAGACGTCCTCAGAGCCAGACGGTCCGGTCCAGACGTCCTCAGAGCCGGAGAGTCCGGTCCAGACGTCCTCAGAGCCAGAGAGTCCGGTCCAGACGTCCTCAGAGCCGGAGAGTCCGGTCCAGACGTCCTCAGAGCCGGACGGTCCGGTCCAGACGTCCTCAGAGCCGGAGAGTCCGATCCAGACGTCCTCAGAGCCGGACAGTCCGGTCCAGACGTCCTCAGAGCCGGAGAGTCCGGTCCAGACGTCCTCAGAGCCGGACGGTCCGGTCCAGACGTCCTCAGAGCCGGAGAGTCCGGTCCAGACGTCCTCAGAGCCGGACAGTCCGGTCCAGACGTCCTCAGAGCCGGAGAGTCCGGTCCAGACGTCCTCAGAGCCGGACGGTCCGGTCCAGACGTCCTCAGAGCCGGAGAGTCCGGTCCAGACGTCCTCAGAGCCGGACAGTCCGGTCCAGATGTCCTCAGAGCCAGACAGTGAGGTACAGATCTTTTGATGAGGCCGTGTCCAGATGCCGTCAGTGCAGGAACGGCAGCAGGCCCAGGACACGGGTCACCACCGCAGAGCCGCGCAGCCGCAGTAAAAACTCATAAACAGAAAGTTTGAAGAGACTGAAAGTTTCAATCAGAGAAATCTGGAGGCGTTTGGTTCTGGATTGAGTTCTGCTCCTCTTCTGCCTGCGGGACGGAAACACACGGGTCAGTGTGTGTGTGTGTGTGAGAGGAGTGTGTCTGGGTGTGTGTCTGACCTGGCGATTGCGGTGACGCAGCAGCGG
>LR738552.1:250000-282500 GCA_902685375.1 Neostethus bicornis | reverse complement strand
AGAAGAGGAGGAGGAGGGGAGGAGGAGGGGGAGGAAGAGGAGGAGGAAGAGGGAGAGGAAGAGGAGAAGGAGGAAGAGGAGGGAGAGGAGGGAGAGGAGGAGGAAGAGGAGGAGGAGGGAGAGGAGGAGGAGCGGAGGAGGAGGAGGGGAGGAGGAGGGGAGGAAGAGGAGAAGGGAGAGGAGGAGGAGCGGAGGAGGAGGAGGAGGAAGAGGAGGAGGAGGGAGAGGAGGAGGAGCGGAGGAGGAGAAGGAGGAAGAGGAGGAGGAGGGGAGGGGGAGGGGGAGGAGCGGAGGAGGAGGAGGAGGAGGGGAGGGGGAGGGGGAGGAAGAGGAGGAGGAGGGAGAGGAGGAGAAGGGGAGGAGGAGGAAGAGGAGGAGGAGGGAGAGGAGGAGGGGGAGGAAGAGGAGGGAGAGGAGGAAGAGGAGAAGGAGGAAGAGGAGGGAGAGGAGGGAGAGGAGGAGGAAGAGGAGGAGGAGGGAGAGGAGGAGGAGGGGAGGAGGAGGGGAGGAAGAGGAGGAGGAGCGGAGGAGGAGAAGGAGGAAGAGGAGGAGGAGGGGAGGGGGAGGGGGAGGAGCGGAGGAGGAGGAGGAGGAAGAGGAGGAGGAGGGGAGGGGGAGGGGGAGGGAGAGGAGGAGAAGGGGAGGAGGAGGAAGAGGAGGGAGAGGAGGAGGAGGAGGAGGAGGGAGAGGAGAAGGAGGAGGAGGGGAGGAAGAGGAAGAGGAGGAGGAGGAGGGAGAGAAGGGAGAGGAGGAGGAGGAGGAAGAGGAGAAGGAGGAGGAAGATGAGGAAGAGGAGGAGGAAGAAGAGGAGGAGGAGGGGAGGAGGAGGAGGAGGGAGAGGAGGAAGAGGAGGAGGAGGAAGAGGAGGGAGAGCAGGACGCGTGGTTAATGATAACAAATTAAAGCTTGTCTTTTAAATCAAAGCTAAACAAAACTATTTAAACATTTCCATCTTTTACTTTAAACAGTTTTACATCAACAGATTTTTGAGATTTGAGGAGACGGCAGCTCAGTGGTTAGAGCGTTCGCCCGCGGACCGGAAGGTCGCGGGTTCGCGTCCCACAGAGAGCACGTCTAGAATCCTTGGAGAAGACACCTAACCCCCGCTTCTCCCACCATTGGTGCCGTCGAAGGGCAGCCTGCTGCGGTGTAAGGAGTGAGAGAGAAGCCGGCCCCGACCCGAATGTAATGATTGACATTTTAGGCCCAAAATTTGGGTCAGACTCGTTCTGAAGATCTGAGCTCTGACCAGACCCTCATGGTCCCGCGCTGCCTGCTCTATGTTTACTATAGGATCGGTGAATCTGGTGTCAGATCCGGTGTTCTGTCGGGTTGTGAGGGGTCATGATTCTCTCTTCTGGAACATTTCTTCCCTCCAAATCTGACCGTCTGCTCTAATCCTGCACACCTGGTCTCTACTGCTTCGTCCTGATGTCTCCACCTGTGTCTCGTCTTCCCCCTGGTTATTTAAACCCTGCTGTCCTTCACTTCGTGGTCAGATCGCCTGCTGGTCACCTCTCCTGATGGTGAGTGTCATGGTGAGCCATGATGGCGGCCGTCCACGGTGTCTTCCAGGCGGTACATTCCGACCCGTCTTCTCTGACCCCGGATTATAAACTGGTTAAAACTGGCTTTGCTTCTGGGTCGTACATCTCCACCTCGTCAGTACGAGAGGCTCGACGCTTCTGCACATGCCCGTAACACAACGAAGCCCCACCCCCATTATGCTACCTGTCAAACTGAGCATGGGGGTGTGGTTAAGTTTAGGATGAGGTTAGAGGGGGTGTGGTTAAGTTTAGGAAGAAGTTTAGAGGGGGTGTGGTTAAGTTTAGGATGGGGTTAGAGGGGGTGTGGTTAAGTTTAGGATGGGTTTAGAGGGGGTGTGGTTAAGTTTAGGATTGGGTTAGAGGGGGTGTGGTTAAGTTTAGGATGGGTTAGAGGGGGTGTGGTTAAGTTTAGGATGGGTTAGAGGGGGTGTGGTTAAGTTTAGGATGGGTTTAGAGGGGGTGTGGTTAAGTTTAGGATGGGTTAGAGGGGGTGTGGTTAAGTTTAGGATGGGTTAGAGGGGGTGTGGTTAAGTTTAGGATTGGGATAGAGGGGGTGTGGTTAAGTTTAGAGTGGGTTTAGAGGGGGTGTGGTTAAGTTTAGGGGGTGTGGCTAAGTTTGAAGTAAACACAGAATGGAGATGAACACAAACAACCAGGAAGTAAAACAGAGTGGGCGGAGTTTGTTTACATTATGAGCACGTGCAGAAGCGTCGAGTCTCCCATCTCGACGAGGGCTCACAACTCGACAGAACACCGGGATCCAGATTTGACCAGATTCTGGGATTCGCTGGACCCACCTGCAGTGGACCAGGGTCTCTGGCGTGACCGGGGTTGGCAGTACCTTCAGGAAGGGAAAGTGTGACATCATCGCCGCCACACGTTCTGCGTTCCGTCCTTCGTTCAGGAAGTCCAGTTCTAGAGGAAGGTTCTTCTTGGCCTCCTCCACCAACCACATGAAGGCGAAGTCCGGGAAGATCCGGTGGACCGCCCGGAGCAGGACCTGGAGAGAGACCGGATCAGAACCCGCAGGACCGGATCAGAACCTGAAGGACTGACCTCCATGACCAGGATGTCCTTGGCGCTCTGCTTCTGGACTTTTGGATGCTGGACCTTCACGGCCACCGTCCTCCCATCATGCATCACCGCTCTGTGGACCTGAGCCAGCGAGGCGGCGCCGCGAGGTTCCGTATCAAAGGAGACGAAGAGGTCCGAGAGCTGGAGGGACGGAACCAACCGGATCAGTAGGATCATCAGAACCCCTCCTCAGATCATCCTCACCTCCTTCCCCAGGTCCTCCCGGATCACCTGGCGGATCTCCTCCATGCTGCTCGCCGGCGCCCGGCTGTGGAGCACCTTCAGGGTGGAGGTGTACTCAGGGGGGAGCAGGTAGTCCAGAGCCCCCAGGTGCTGACCCACCTTGATGAACGTTCCTCGGTTGGCACAGCAGAGGTCCCGAAGGCGCTCGGCGGACCGCTGGTGGACCTGTGAGAACAAGACGCATCAGTTTCCATGGAAACACGGGGATGGATCTCACACAGGGACTTCTCCTGGGGGAGGGATGTGGATCCCATCAGGGTTTTCCTCACCGAGAACGAGGGTCTAAAAACAGGAAATAGTTTTACTGATTTTACACTTTTTTTTCTATTTTTATTGTGATTTTTGGGTTTTACAAAAAAGACTGTGTGTTTATTGTTGTGTGTGTGTGTATTTCCGCTCTGTGGGTATAGATTACCCGTGTGTATGTGTGTATCTATATATTTCACATGTACGTATGTGTTTAAGAGTGTGTGTGTGTATATTTCCTCTGTGTGTATACATTTCCCGTGTTTGTGTGTATCTGTGTGTTTAAGTGAGTGTGTGTATATATTTCCTATGTTTCTGAGTGTGTGTGTATATATTTCTCGTGTTTCTGTGTATGTTTATGTGTGTATGCGTGTGTTTGTGTGTGTATAAGTGTGTGTGTGTGTGTATAAGTGTGTGTGCATTTCCTGCCACTCTGCATTGTGTGAAGCAGGTGGGATTCTTTTCTCTGGGGAGGCGGCAAATAAAAAGCCGTGAAATTAGCTCCCGTTAACCCCACGACCCCCCATCATCTCCCTCCCAGGACTGTTAAACCCCCCCCCCCCCCCACACACACACACACCCAGGTCTGCTAAGCCCCCCATCACCTCCCCCCCAGGACTGTTACACACCGCCCCCCGTCATTCCCCCCCCCAACACCCAGGACCGCGAACCCCCCCTTCATCTCCCCTCCAGGACCATTAACCCCCGCGGCCCCCCAGGACCGTTAGACATGAGAGTCAGCTGGTCGATGATGACAGGAACACGACACCAGAGAATATCTGCAGCCAATCAGAGACCTCTACCTGCAGCACACTGAAATACTGTCAGCCAATCAGAGACCTCTACCTGCAGCACACTGAAATACTGCCAGCCAATCAGAGAGCTCTACCTGCAGCACACTGAAATACTGTCAGCCAATCAGAGACCTCTACCTGCAGCACACTGAAATACTGCCAGCCAATCAGAAAGCTCTACCTGCAGCACACTGAAATACTGTCAGCCAATCAGAGACCTCTACCTGCAGCACACTGAAATACTGCCAGCCAATCAGAGAGCTCTACCTGCAGCACACTGAAATACTGTCAGCCAATCAGAGATCTCTTCCTGCAGCACACTGAAATACTCTCAGCCAATCAGAGAGCACTTCCTGCAGCATACTGAAATACTGTCAGCCAATCAGAGAGCTCTTCCTGCAGCCCACTGAAATACTCTCAGCCAATCAGAGAGGTCTCATTTAAATATTTAAAACAATGCAGTTTTAAAAGGATTGAAAAACTCAAATATTTACTTTGGAAAATGAGTGATTGTATGTTTTTAAAGTTTTGTTTACGTAAAATCCAATAAAAAATTACATGTTTATTTTTTAATAAAATCACAGAATAAATTAAATTTAATTGTTAATTTTAGTAAATTATTTATTATTTTCCAAATTGTTTATCTTTATTCTGATGTCAGGCAGGAAGAGGGCGACCTCTGCTGGTCAAAAAAAGAAATGCAGGTCAATTTAAATGAACTCTGAACCAGAAAAAACCTGATCCAGTTCAAACAGGTTCAGAACCAGGACTAGAACCAGTGTCAGAACCAGTTCTCTGCTTTGGATCAGAACCGGCTGCAAGCCGAGGGTACCGGTCCATCAATAGAACCAGCTGCAGGCCGGAGGTACCGAGCCGGCGGGCCGGCGGTACCGGCCTCTGATTGGTTCATCAGACCTTTTCATTGTTATTGTTTTAATTTATTCTTTGTTTTAAAATCACACACACACACACACACACACTCACACACATACACACACACACACACAAACTCACACACACATATACACACACATACTTACACACACAAACTCATACACATACACACACTCACATACACACACACACTCATACACACTCATAAACACACACACATCCAAGCTCACACACACATACACACTCAAACACACACACACACACACACACTCACATATATATATATATATACACACACACACACACACACTCACTCAATATTTTCTTCAAACAAACATAAAAAATGACTAAAACTCGTCTTTAGTTTTATTTACTTTTTCTGTTTTTTTCTGTCGTTTTCTGTATTTTTTTTGTCTGTTTTTTTTTTTATTTAAACCAGCGCTCGTGTTTTTCAGGTAATTTTTTTTCCTCAGACTTTTAGCTCTCTTCTCAGCTGCGTGTGAATCCGACGCAGAGCGTCTCCACCTCTGCACAGCCGCTCCTTCAGCTGTGTTACCGTAACTACGGGCTGCGATGGAGCGTAATTGGGCGGCTTTTGAAGGCTGGTAAGTGGTGCTCTCCAGAAGGCAGAGCGATGAAGAGGACGAGGACATGCAGACGTAATTATCTGCAGTCACACCAGAATAAAGATGAAGGTCAGAGGAAACCTGCACGATGGTACGCCGCCGGATCAAAGCGTCCTGGTGGAAAATTACAGCTCTGCTCGCTACAGATGATTTAATCAAACTGGTGCAACGAGCTGAGGTCGAAGCTCAGATCATCAGCATCATGCAGAGGAAACCAAAAACCGGATTCATAACCGAGAAAAAACACACTAAAAAAATCACTAATAAAGGTTCTATTGCAGCAGCAAATAGACATCCAGGTTTTTCTAGACCGGCCATGCTGATTGGTCTAGAGACAGTGTGGTGAGAGCGGCCATGCTGATTGGTCTAGAGACAGTGTGGTGAGAGCGGCCATGCTGATTGGTCTAGAGACAGTATGGTGAAAGCAGCCATGCTGATTGGTCTAGAGACAGTGTGGTGAGAGCGGCCATGCTGATTGGTCTAGAGACAGTGTGGTGAGGGCGGCCATGCTGATTGGTCTAGAGACAGTGTGGTGAGAGCGGCCATGCTGATTGGTCTAGAGACAGTGTCACTGATTCAAAGACAGGAAGCAGAGATGTTTGTATCAGAGATGAAGATGCTGAGGATCTCTCTGGGAGTGACCAGGATGGACAGGATCAGAGGAACAGCACATGTTAGAGGTTTTAAAGTCAGAGAGGTCAGACTGAGATGGTTTGGACATGTGCAGAGGAGAGAGAGAGAGTACATCAGAAGAAGGATGCTGGGTTTGGAACCACCAGGAAAGAGGACTAGAGGAAGACCAAAGAGGAGGTTCATGGATACAGTGAAGGAAGACATGAAGATAGTTGGTGACCGATCAGGCATGGGCAAACTACGGCCCGTTAAACGTTTTAATCCGGCCTGCATGTCAAATGTTAGAACTCAATATGGCCAGTGAGTCAAAAAGTTTACCCACCTCTGCTCTAACCCAAAGATACAACAACACTGCTCCCATTAAAATGTGTGTGTCTCTCAGACATTTTGTTACCGAGGCGATGGTTCAGGTCCTACCTGGGACTTCATGTTCCAGTACTCCTCAGTACCAGGTTCCAGGTGTTTGAAGGCGGTCAGGTAGTCGTAGCTAATCACAGCCGTCTGCAGAAAGACCAGAACCTCAGAACCGGGTTAAGTTTACCTCTGCTGGTTCCACCAGGTACTCAGAAGTTCATGAACTCACCACCACCGCTGCCCGTCCAAACCGGACCAGGCTCAGGTCGTTAACATCCACCTGCTGCGTGTAGAGGTACGAGGAGGCTAGGAGGGAGGCCAGGGAGGAGACTTTAAGGAGGCGCACCGCCATGATGGATCTGTGGGGAAAAAGAGGAGGAGACTTTAAGGAGGCGCACCGCCATGATGGATCTGTGGGGAAGAAAGGGAGGAGACTTTAAGGAGGCGCACCGCCATGATGGATCTGTGGAGAGATGTTTTTTTACATCTAAAAATGGCCAAAAGAAACCTTAGTGATAAAATAAACAACTATATAAGTTTTACATGAAATGTAAATGGGAGTATGGGTACAACCCAAGGCTCCGGAGCTGCATGCCTGTCATGACACCCCCTCTTGACTCCTTGGATCACTGGGGACGGATGGCTCAGTGAGTAGGGCGACCGTCTTGTTAAAGGACGGTTGCCGGTTCAATCCGCAACCAGGAGTTCATGCCAAGGTGTTCTTTAACAAGACACCAAGCCCCTCAATGTCAATCTGGTCCCAATCCCCAGGTGTGCCTTTTTTCCTTTGGACTGTTGGTCTCATGACCGTAAGCAAGGCCGCCATGCTTAACCAGCCTGTTTCCATCAGGATGAAGAACATCTACTCATCCTCATCCTGGACATCTCCGGGCTGAGGAGTCCCCGTGTTTCCATCAGGATGAAGAACATCTACTCATCCCTGTACTGGACATCTCCGGGCTGAGGAGTCTCCCGTGTTTCCATCAGGATGAAGAACATCTACTCATCCCCGTCCTGGACATCTCCGGGCTGAGGAGTCCCCCGTGTTTCCATCAGGATGAAGAACATCTATTCATCCCCGTTCTGGACATCTCCGGGCTGAGGAGTCCCCCGTGTTTCCATCAGGATGAAGAACATCTACTCATCCCTGTACTGGACATCTCCGGGCTGAGGAGTCCCCCGTGTTTCCATCAGGATGAAGAACATCTACTCATCCTCATTCTGGACATCTCCAGGCTGAGGAGTCCCCCGTGTTTCCATCAGGATGAAGAACATCTACTCATCCTCATTCTGGACATCTCCGGGCTGAGGAGTCTCCCCGTGTTTCCATCAGGATGAAGAACATCTACTCATCCTCATTCTGGACATCTCCAGGCTGAGGAGTCTCCCCGTGTTTCCATCAGGATGAAGAACATCTACTCATCCTCATTCTGGACATCTCCGGGCTGAGGAGTCCCCCGTGTTTTCATCAGGATGAAGAACATCTATTGACTTCTTTAGATATTTAAGCTGTAGAGTAGAATAACCTGGATGCTCGTCCCGGGGGAGGGATCTCTCTTTTGTGTGGATCCCCACGAAGCTTCTCATTTTTTTCACACCGATGGGTTCTTGTGAGTTTTTCCTCACTGTGAAGGAGAGTCTAAGAGCAGGAATGTGCTGATACTGTCTAGCTAGCATTTGTTAGTTAGTTTTCTTGCTGTATATTTCTGTTTATAAATTCCTCTTTTTTTTGTTTTTTGTCTTTTTGAATCTGCAATTCGAAGCTCATTGAGACAGAAATTCTGTGTTTTTGGGCTATTCAAATAAAATTAAGTTGGTCATGCATCGTACACAATTCTGTTTGGTTCTTGACTTCCTCTAATGAACTGGTTAAAACTTGCGTTGCGTTGCATTTGGGTCTTACTTCACAAATAGAAACATATGGGGGAGGGAAATAGATTTTTTTTGTATGGTTTGTGTAAAGAGGAAGAACATCCTGTAAAAAAGTCAGTCAGTCATCTTCTTATCCGTCTACCCCTTTCAGGGTTACGGGGTGCCGGAGCCCATCCCGGCTAATTTAAGGCGAAGGGCAGAGTACACCCCGAACAGGTCGCCAGTCTGTCGAGGGCCCACACACATACAACCATCCACACACTCATTCATTCCTAGGGCCAATCAACCTGGCAAGCATGTCTTTGGAGGGTGGGAGGAAACCAGAGTACCCGGAGGAAACCCACGCAAACCCAGGGAGAACATGCAAACTCTACACAATTCAATTCAATTCAATTCAATTTTATTTGTATAGCCCAAAATCACAGAATGTCCGTCTCAATGGGCTTCACAAGAAAAAGAGGAATGTATCAACACAAATACACAACAAGAAAAATAACTAACAAACGCTAACTAAACAAGACTAGCACATTAATGCACTTAGACTCTCCTTCTCAGTGAGGAAAAACTCCTAAAAAACCCATCAGTGGGGAAAAAATAAGAAACCTCATGGGGATCCACGTGAAAGAGAGATCCCTCCCCCGGGACGAGCAAACAATGTGTCAAAGATTATTGTTTAAATATTAGCTTATTCTAATCTACAGCTAAATATCTAAAGAAGTCAATAAATGTTCTTCATCCTGATGGAAACACGGGGGGCTCTTCAGCCCGGAGATGTCCAGAACGGGGATGAGTAGATGTTCTTCATCCTGATGGAAACACGGGGGACTCCTCAGCCCGGAGATGTCCAGAACGGGGATGAGTAGATGTTCTTCATCCTGATGGAGACTCGGGAGACTCCTCAGCCCAGCGATGCCCACGGCAGAGATGAGTAGATGGATTTCGTCCTGATGGAGCGGGGATGAAGAAGCGCGGAGGTCTCCTCGGTGTGGCCATGCCCAGGACAGGAACGCAGAGTCCTGGATGGGGCTCTCTCCCAGAGAGGAGGGAGAGAGGTGGACAACATGTGAATTGTATTGTACCAACTAGCAGTGTAATTCTAAATAATCAGACAATTTAGAACAATGAATGAGATAGCAAGCCAGGGGTTTAGGGTAGAGGGTTAGAGTAGGGGGTACGGGGAAAGAGCCAAGGCAGTCTGGCAGAGAATAGTAGATAGAATTAGAGGACAGAACCCCAATGTACCATACTTTCCCCAGCTTTTACTATCTAGCAGCCAACTATTAATTATATCAGCTAAATGAAACTGTTTCTATCTGGCCTGTTGATAAGCTTGTTCAAACAGGAATGCTTTAAGCCTCCCTTTAAATGTAGGAACACTGTCTGCCTCTCTCACTTGAGCTGGGAGCTTATTCCATAAAACTGGAGCTTGGTAGCTAAAGGCTCTACCTCCAACTGTACTTTTTGAAATCCTAGGAACCACCAACAGCCCTGCATTTTGTGAGCGGAGTGTTCTGCTTGGTTGATAAGGTACTATAAGTTCACTAATGTAAGATGGAGCCATGCCGTTTAGGGCCTTGTAGGTTAGTAAGATGATTTTAAACTTGATCCTAAACTCAATAGGAAGCCAATGGAGAGACGCTAGCACGGGAGTAATATGATCTCTTCTATGAGTTCCTGCTAATAGTCTTGCTGCTGCATTTTGAACCAGCTGAAGACTTTTTAGGGAAGACTTAGGGCATGCTACGAGCAAAGCGTTACAATAATCCAGTCTCGATGTAACAAATGCATGGATGAGTTTTTCAGCATCACTTTTACATAAGATATTTCGGATTCTAGAAATGTTGCGAAGGTGAAAAAATGCAGTTTTACAAGTCTGTGCTATGTGAGCTTTAAATGATAAATCTGGATCAAATAAAACTCCTAGGTTTCTAACGGTGAGGTCAGAGGCCACAGTTACTTCGTCGAAGAAGACTGCTTGGTCAGTAAAAACATCTCTCAGATTTTTAGGACCTACACAGAAAGGACAGTGTTCCAAGCCTCGTCCCCACCCGGGACTCGAACCAACGACCTTCTTGCAGTGAGGCCACTGTGCTACCCACTGCGCCACCGTGCTGCCCGAAATAAATAAAAATGTGTTGTTTACATCATTGGGCTTTTTTTTTTTTTTTTGCGTCTCCAGGTGTGTTTGTTTTTTTAATTTCAATGTGGCTCCTTTAAACATTAAGAGTTGGCGACCCATTCTAATCACTTTCAAACTTGGCAGTGATAATGTTCATATGTTTTGTTTTGTGTGATTATCGGGGTCGCGTGGCGTTAAAGGGCCAGTCTCCAGTTATTCAGGTGAGAGGCAGGTTACACCCCACAGGGTCACCAGTCTGTTGTGGGGCCACACACACTCATTACTAGGACAGAAACCAACCTAACATGCATGTTTTTGAAGAGTGGGAGGAAACCAGAGAAAACCCCCCCAGACACGGGGAGAACATGCAAACAACACACAGAAAGGAGAGTGTTACGAGCCTTGCCCCCACCTCCTACTCGAAAACCTGACCTTGTTGCTGTGGTGATGGCACTGTACCGCCATTCCAAAGATTTATTATAAAATACGTTTTATCTATTTATTTATATAAATAAACGCCCTTTGGAGAAATAGGACGATTTATAAATAGATAAACATTTATAGTGAATAAAGCAACCATGACAGACTCCTCCCACTCGGATAGACCCCGCCCACCCAAACAGACCCCTCCCACTACAACACTAAAAGTTTGAATGACAGCCTTACGTCACACAAGCCGCCACGTGATTTTTTTGTTTAATAAAATCAAAAATCACGCGCATTAACAGATTAGGACGCGTTGTCCTGGAAACGCCTCACCTGCACAGCTGACCCCCGCGCGTGCACGTTCTCCGGTTTGTTTTTCACCTCTCTGTGTGCTTCCGGTGTTTCTACAAAGACTTCTGGGTAATGGAGTCCTTCATGAAGAAAATCGGTCACATGGTAGAGAGTTTTGAACTACATTCCCGGTTTGTTAAGAATGTTTAACTTCCGCTTCCTGTTCGAATAACCTTCATTATTTAACGTTTTTATTCTGAAAAAATTTTATTCCTAAAAAATAATATTCATAATTTTCTTACTCTGAAAAAAAAACATTTTTATAGAATTTATTGGGGGTTTTTTGTTTGTTGTTGTTTTGATTTTTTTTTTAAACTAAATCTATTGTTTTTACTGTCATTATTAAATTATTTTTATTCTGAAAAACAAATAGCTTTTTATTACAATTAAACGTAGTAAATTTATATATTATTATTATTTTTAAAAACAATATTGTATTGTTACTATTCCTAAAAAATGATTTGTTTTTTATTCTGAAAAAAGTTTAAATTTATTGTTTTTTATTGAAAAATCCTTTTTATCATTTATTGTTTTAAATCCTGAAAAACTTCACTTCCGGGTGTTTCTGCTACTTAAAAACAAAAAAAAATCTATTCCTCTGTCTTTACATCCTGAAACTACACATCCCATAATGCTCTGCGGCTGTTTTATCAGGAACCATAAGTCACCTCTAATTATGGGACAGTTTCTATAGCAACCCAATACAAGCTTCTTATTGTTTATATTGTGTTTATTAAGCTTTGCTTGTTTAGCTCTCCTGGACCGGTTGTCCCTGAAGGGGTCATGGCGGGTACCGGAGACTATGTCCACTGATTTCAGGTGAGAGGCAGGGTACACCCTGAACAGGTCACCTGTCTGCTGTGGGGCAAGCCAATCAATCTGACATGTATGTTTTTGGAGGAAACCAGATAAAACCCACGCATACGCAGGGAGAACATGCAAACTACACACAGAATGATCAGTGTTTCAAGCCTCGCCTCCACTCAGAGACACAAACCCTGACCTTCTTGCTGTGAGGATGAGACACCTCACCAGCGGGGAAGGCATCCTAACCAGATGCCCAAACCAGATGCCTGAGCCATCCCATCTGGCTTCTCTCGACTTGGAGGAGCAACAATTCCACTCTGAGCTCTTCCCGGATGGCAGAGCTCCTCCCGGATGGCAGAGCTCCTCCAGGATGGCAGAGCTCCTCCAGGATGGCGGGGCTCCTCCCTCTGTCTCTGAGAGAGACCTCACCCAATAATTTTATGCAAATTTTCAGTTTGAGAAAAAAACAATCAGAGAATGTTTGATAAATAAAAAATTTTATTCTCTATTTTACGACGAAAATCAGTTTGGTGGTGTGTGTGTGTGTGTGTGTGGAGGGGAAGCGGGGTGGGTGGGGTCCAGTCCGATGATGAGGAGGTCCGGGTCTCTCCAGGAGAACCTTCAGTCCAGCTCGTTTATCTCTCTGTTGGATTTAGAAAATGGCCGCCGGTTCCTCTGGACCTGCAGCTGGAGACAGTCTGAGATTAGACCAGGAGACCCAGACCACGTACAGGTCCAATTAGACCAGGTCAAACCGGTACCAGACCAGGTCCAGATCGGTTCAGGTCTACCTACCTTGGCTCCTTCTAGGAGATGCGGTTCTTTCTGCAGAGCGTTACTCAGACCTTCTTCAGAGGAAAAACCAACCCAGCAGAACCCGCGATGGAACCCGGTCTCACGGTCCTAAAAGAGAACCTACGTTAGAGGAGGGTAGAAGGGGGCTAGAACCAGAACCGGGAGGGACTTACGAAGGGCAGCAGACACTTCTTAACGGGTCCAAACTGACTGAAGTACTCCCTCATCTCCTCTGGAAGAGAAACACACCGTCACCATGACAACCAACATCACCCCACCTGGTCCCCAAACATCTTTACCATGACAACCAACATCACCCCACCTGGTCCCCAAACATCTTTACCATGACAACCAACATCATCCCACCTGGTCCCCAAACATCTTTACCATGACAACCACCATCATCCCACCTGGTCCCCAAACATCTGGTCTCCACCTGGTCCCCATGACAACCAACAACCTCCTACCTGATCCCCACAAACAAAACCGTAACTGTGGCAATCGTATCCCACCCAATCCCCCAATACAACCGTTACCATGACAATCAGAGCAGGTATAAACGGTACAGTAATAATAAAGACTTACTGGCTGCTACAGACCATGGTATCCTAGAAACAAAAATCTCAAAGACTTTCTTATCCGCCATTTTGTTTTCTCACTGCGCATGGCACATCTGCGCATGCGTGTTTAAAAAGTCAGATTTTTTTTTTTCCCCCATTCTTTGCTTTTTTTTTTGTTTATTTATTTCTTGATAAATCTGTTTGAATTTTAAATATGTTAATTTTTTCTGATTTTTCTGATTTTTTAAAAATATTTAAAAAATATTTATGTTTTTTTCAACAGAAATAGGAAGTGACGTCATGTTTAAGATGGCGGCCACCATGGGTGGAGAAGATGTTTTTAGGAAAATGTTTAAGTTTTATAAAAGAAGAGAAACATGTCCAGATTTCAGTGACGTGGTGGAATTCTGCAGCGGAACTTCCGCTCATGAAAAGGTAACAAAATAAGTTTTATTTTATTAAAATAAAACCCAATGTGCTACAGTTCTGAGTTTTATCCACGGAGAGGCGCTGTTTCTTCGGTTTAAAAGAATATTTATTTTTATTCTCGTCAAGCGTTAAATTTTCTAAGTTTTAACAGAAACTTTCACAAAGTTAAATATTTGAAATTTTAAAATGATATATTTTATCTCTAATTATTCACATGTTTTATCTCATATATCTGGACATTGACCGAGACTTTTACAAGAATATGATAATATTTATTTTTAATGCTCTTTATAAATACTGGGTGGTTCATTACTAGGCTGCATCGCACCGCAGCAGGCAGCCATAACAGGGTGGGAGTAACTGGGTTAGGTATCTGCTCTCGGAACACTTAGGCATGAGCTCACTGGGAACCGGCTTCTCCCAGTCTAAAGACAGACATTCTACCAGTGAACTAACGCCTCCTCTGTTGCCATTCTCAATAAAAGTTAATAAAAAAGGACCTGCTTCGGCATCATGTGCAACATCAAACATAAAATCTGTTGAAATAGAATTTAAAAATTAATATAATAAAAAAAAAAAAAAAAAATGAATTAGTCTATTCATCCCTCACCGTGCTGCACTCCTTACACCGCAGCAGGCTGCCCTTCGACGGCACCAATAGTGGGAGAAGTGGGGGTTAAGTGTCTTCTCCAAGGACCCTAGATGTGCTCTCTGTGGTACGCGAACCCGTGAACTTCCGGAATAAAAATGATCCTCCTCTGCAGGGTGGCTGGGCTCTCCCTCTAGTGACGTGTCGGTCGGGAACGAAACTGCTCTTAGAGCCGGCTGTTTGAAGTGAACAACGGGAGCTGTGTGTTGACTGATTGGGAGCCCCACCGGGTGTTGTTCATTGGCGGATGTGACGCCATGCCTCTTTAGCTCCTCCTCATTTTTGGCCCCGCCTCCTCAACTACCCCTCAAAATCTCCCTCTTTGTGAAGCCAGAAACAAATTTTTTAATTGATCTAAAAATATAATGTTACGATCTATTTTTAAAAGTAATCCTTCCTAAGTTGAAATACTTGGCATGTCTGCAGTCCGGTTGCACTGTGTCAACCTGGCAACCGAAGGGTGGAGTCTGGAATGGGTCCACAAAGCCGGGCCACAGTGAAGAACACCAAACTGGTCTCTCTTCACTGGGTCCGAGTGAGCGCCTCCAATTCGTCAATCTTGTAGCGAGCAACCGGACATTTAGCACGATGGCGCATTGGTTAGCACAGCGGTCTCACAGCAAGAAGGTCGTGGGTTCAAACCCGGGTGGGGGACAAAGTTTGAAAACCTTGGCCTTTCTGTGTGGAGTTTGCATGTTCTCCCCGTATATGTGTCGGTTTCCTCCTACCCTTCAAAAACATGCATGTTACTTTGAAGACCCCCTCGAAAACGAGAGGTCGCATCTCAAGGACTTAACCTCCTAATAAAAAAAAAATAACACAAAAAGACAGGAAGCACCTCCTCTAGACCATCTCCTCACCTCCTCCAGATCGTCTCCTTCTCCTCATCTCCCTTGGGACTGAACCAACTCCTCCAGACACGACGGATGTGGCTCCAAGAGCCAGCAGCTGGTCTCGCATGTCAACATACACGTCAACAGAATGACTCCATAACCAGCTAGCTGTTGGGGGCTAGCCGTTGGGAGCTAGTCGTTGGGAGCTAGCCGTTAGGAGCTAGTCGTTGGGAGCTAGCCGTTGGGAGCTAGCCGTTAGGAGCTAGTCGTTGGGAGCTAGCCTTTGGGAGCTAGTCGTTGGGGGCTAGCCGTTGGGAGCTAGCCGTTAGGAGCTAGTCGTTGGGAGCTAGCCGTTAGGAGCTAGTCGTTGGGAGCTAGCCATTGGGGGCTAGCCGTTGGGAGCTAGCCGTTGGGGGCTAGCCATTGGGGGCTAGCCGTTGGGAGCTAGCCGTTGGGGGCTAGCCATTGGGGGCTAGCCGTTGGGAGCTAGCCGTTGGGAGCTAGCCGTTGGGAGCTAGTTGTTGGGAGCTAGTCGTTGGGAGCTAGTTGTTGGGAGCTAGTCGTTGGGGGCTAGTTGTTGGGAGCTAGTCGTTGGGGGCTAGCCGTTGGGAGCTAGCCTTCTGGAGCTAGCCGTTGGGAGCTAGCCTTCTGGAGCTAGCCGTTGGGAGCTAGCCGTTGGGAGCTAGTTGTTGGGAGCTAGTTGTTGGGAGCAAGTCGTTGGGGGCTAGCCGTTGGGAGCTAGCCTTCTGGAGCTAGCCGTTGGGGGCTAGCCGTTGGGAGCTAGTCGTTGGGGGCTAGTTGTTGGGAGCAAGTCGTTGGGGGCTAGCCGTTGGGAGCTAGCCTTCTGGAGCTAGCCGTTGGGGGCTAGCCGTTGGGAGCTAGTTGTTGGGAGCTAGTCGTTGGGAGCTAGCCGTTGGGGGCTAGCCGTTGGGAGCTAGTTGTTGGGGACAGTGGTGGATGAAGTACTCACTTTTTGTACTTAAGTAAAAGTACAGATAATTAGGCAAAAAATTTACTTAAGTAAAAGTAAAAGTACCAATAAAAAAATCTACTTAAGTAAAAGTACAAAAGTAGTTGGCGTAAATTTTACTTTTTAAGTAAAAAGTAAAAGTATTCGACCAAAATTTAAATGTTATTTTTTGTGCTATAGGGTGTCACCATGGTAACCAGGATAAATACTCTGCAGGGGTGTGACCCCCCTCTCCCGCCTCTTTTGGTCCACAAAATAAATAAATAAATAAAAATAAAATAAAAGGGGACGAGTCAAGCTATCCTCTAGAAGGGCCAGTGAATGGGCTCCAAAATGAAGGAAAATGACACTTATTTTTTATAATGTTTTGGGGGGACGGAAGGGACCCCCCCAGTCACTATTTATTGGCTTTGTCAAAGCCCCGCCCCCCTTTGGAAAATTCTAGATCCGCCCCTGCTCTGTGTAGCGACGGCTCAACTTTTTATTTAAAAGTAAACAACAAACAACGATCTTCTGACTCTTTTTAATTTGTACTAGATTTGATGTTAGGTTTTTGGCGGAAAATGTTTCTCGATTCATGACTTCTTCTCCTGATCAACTGCTCCTTTTGATTTTGGTGATGCGGCTTCAAAATGCGCAAAAAAACCTGTGTATTTTTCAAATTCCTGAACGAAAATGTAACAAAAAATGTAAAACACACTTTTAAAAAATAGCGAAGTAAAAGTACAGATATTTACTCTAAAAATGTAGTGAAGTAAAAGTAAAAGTACCGGTCTTAAATTTTACTTAAGTAAAGAACAGATTCACAATTTTTTTACTTAAATACAGTAACGAAGTACATTTACTTCGTTACGTTCCACCACTGGTTGGGAGCTAGCCGTTGGGGGCCAAACCCAACTCCAGCTTCCTGGTTTCTCTGGTACCAGGTCTGATCTCTCTGGTTTCAGGTGGTCCCACTCCAGCTTCCTGGTTTCTCTGGTACCAGGTCTGATCTCTCTGGTTTCAGGTGGTCCCACTCCAGCTTCCTGGTTTCTCTGGTACCAGGTCTGATCTCTCTGGTTTCAGGTGATCCCACTCCAGCTTCCTGGTTTCTCTGGTACCAGGTCTGATCTCTCTGGTTTCAGGTGGTCCCACTCCAGCTTCCTGGTTCTCTGAGCGATGAGGATGCTGCTGCAGTCGGACTGAAACCAGTCCGGGACTGGAAGACGTTTGGTCTGCGAGGGGTTCCAGGTGAGATGCTGCAGGGAGGGAGTTCTGTGTTGACCAACCTGGATCTGGTTCTGAACATTCTTTGTATTTTCAGGTTTCATCTTCATATCAGACCCATTTGTGATTGGCTGGCAGAGCTTCTGGGCGGGGCAATGTGTAAAGACGTTTCCACGGAAACCAAACATTTGCAACCTGGACCTGCACATGACCGACACGCAAGACATCTGGGGCCAAAGCGCCGCAGCGCTCAGGTAACAGCCCGCTGACCCGTTACACTGACCCACTACCGACCAGCAGGAGGAGCTGCAGCATCAGAGACAGTGTTTTCTTTTTCAGCAGTGATTCTGATCCGAGACGCTCGAAGACTCTGCTGGAGAAGCTGCGCTGGGTCACACTGGGATACCATTATGATTGGGAAAGTAAGGTAAGCTAGCGCCAGACCGTCCAATCACAGAACAGAATCACATTAAACCGTCCAATCACTGAACAGAATCACATTAAACCGTCCAATCACAGAAGAGAATCACATTAAACCGTCCAATCACTGAGCAGAATATCACTAATGTATATTTTTCTGGTTGGTTGTTGTTTTTTTTTTTCAGACGTACTCGTCGTCCCGTCGTTCGACCTTTCCAGAAGACCTCGCCTCCCTCTCCGTACGGCTGGCGGCGTGCTGCGGTTTTTCGGCGTTCCGCCCAGAAGCGGGGATCCTGAACTTTTACCGACCGGACTCCAGTCTGGGCATCCACGTGGACGAGTCTGAACCGGACCGGTCCAGCCCGCTGCTGTCCTTCAGCTTCGGACACTCTGCCATCTTCCTGCTGGGTGGGACTAACCGCCAGGACACGCCCATCCCCATGTTTATGCACAGCGGTGACGTCATGGTGATGTCCGGACAGAGTCGACTGCTTTATCACGCCGTGCCGCGGGTGATGCCGGCACCGCCGCATCGAGCTGCGCTGCTGCAGGCCCCGCCCCCTGGAAATCTAAACCAACAAACTCCGCCCACTGACACGCTCACGGACACAGACTGGATGGTGCTTTTAAAGTATCTTCAGAACGCCCGGGTCAACGTGACTGTACGACAGGTTCTTGGTCTGGATCAGAGCTTACCGTAGACCTGGACCACACACACACCAGATCCACCATCACCAACCAATCACACACACACCAGATCCAGACTGACCATCACCGACCAATCACACACACACCAGATCCAGACTGACCATCACCAACCAATCACACACCAGATCCAGACTGACCATCACCAATTAATCACACACACACCAGATTCAGACTGACCATCACCAACCAATCACACACACACCAGATCCAGACTGATCATCACCAACCAATCACACACCACCATCCAGACCAGGCAATGTGGGTGAAGTGTCTTGCCCAGGGAGACAGCATCATTTTTTTTTCCTCAGTGGCTGTCCCACTGGAGTACGAGGGGTCAGACCGTCTCACTGGAGTACCAGGGGTCCGACCGTCCCTCTGGAGTACCAGGGGTCCGAACGTCCCACTGGAGTACCAGGGGTCCGACCGTCCCTCTGGAGTACCAGGGGTCCGACCGTCCCTGGTCTGACGGTCAGACCAAGGGATGGGATTCCCATCCAAGTTCTGCCCAGACCCAACCTGCTTAGCTTCTGACGGGATCAGGCACTGACAGGCTGGTACGACCTGGGTTTAGGTTGGCGTGGTGACAGAGCCAGCTGTTAATAAATATTATGTATCATGAAATAAAGAAGATCACAGACAACAAGGACATACGACAGAGTGGGAGGAGTTTGGTCACGTCGTGGGCATGTGCAGAAGCATCGAGCCGCTCATCTCGACGGGTCCGGTTTTTTTGGACTGAGTCCAGTTTTTCACTGTTAAAAAAAAAGAAAAACATGTTGTAAAACGTTGATAACTGGTGGCATTCCACCGTGCCCCATGGTGTGTGACCTCATGCTGCTGTTTTTATGAAGCAGCACCTGCTCCGTGCTGATCCTCTGACTCACGTAGCATTAGCAGCTAGCCGGCAGCCATCTTTTTTATCTCCTGGATGGATGACGGCATCCAGACCTCCTTCTGAAACACCTTCATCTCCACATGAAGGAAAATTATTCAAACCATTTGATTGGACGAGAAACGTGTTGGTGTGTAAACCACATCAGAACAACAGTGAGCGGGGTGTGGGGGTGTGGGAGTGGTCTGGGGGATGTGGGGGGTGGTCCGTGGGAGGGGGTGTGAGGGTCTGGTCCGGGCGCCGTGGAAACAATGATGAACATTAAACATCATTAAAGTGTTTGTTTCTCATAAAACTTCACAAACACGTTTTATTGACACTTAAACAGAAATATTTACAGGTTTGGAACAGGTGATAACCCCCCCCCCCCACACACACACACACACCCACCATCAGCAGCATACACACCCCACAGAACCCTACACACACCCCATAGCTCCACACACACCATCATACACACCCCACAGAACCCTACACACACCCCATAGCTCCACACACACCATCATACACACCCCACAGAACCCTACACACACCCTATAGCTCCACACACACCATCATACACACACCCCACAACTGCACTAATTTTGGATTTATTTAAAACATCTTTCAGTGGGTGATGCAGTGGTTACCACGGTGACCTCACAGCAAGAAGGTCAGGGGTTCCAGTCTCTGTGGGATGAGGCTTGAAACGCTGTCCTTTCCATGTGTAGTTTGCATGTTCTACCTGTGTATGTGATGGTTTTCTTAAGTTTCCTCCAAAAACATACATGTTTGGTTGATTGGTTGCTATGAGATTACTCCTAGGAATGTGTGTGTGTGTGTGTATGCGTGTGGACACAGTCCATGCCTTTAGTCCACATCTTTACAGATCGATCAGTTTGAGTAGAAGTCGACGTACACACAGATTTGGACGTACCCGTAAAGCTTGATTATTGAGGTCTCAGATCTGCAGCCGTGAGGAGAACCTTTCTGTGAATCTGTTGTTTTGAGAGCACGTTAAAGGGCGTCAGGTTGGACCTGTGGTGTCTGATGTTGGCGGAGTTCATGGTGGTTCTCTTTACTGTCTTCCTGGAGGGTTAGAGAGGAGTCAGTGATCATCTGGGCTCTGCAGCGAGCCTCCTTCAGGCCCTGTGACTAACTAGTGACCTATTCAGGGTGTACCCTGCCTCTTCCCTCAAACCAGCCGGGATGAGCCTCGGCATCCCTGTAACCTGTACGGCAGGGGTGTCCAAAGCCGGTCCTCGAGGACCGGTGTCCTGAAGGTTTTCATTGTGTTTCTGGTTCATCAGCTGATGCACATCCAGTGAAATCAACAGCCAATAAAATCTGTAACAATGACTCAATTAACTGGATCAGGTGTAGATGTGAGACCATATGGAAAACCTTCAGGACACCGGCTGTCGAAGACCGGATTTGGACACCCCTGATGTATGTTTTTGGAGGAAACCAGATAAAACCCACACATACAGAAAGAATCTGGGTTTTTTCTTCTCAGTTTTTGATTAAATCCAATATTTGCTTCAATTATCGTTCATTAAGTAATCTCACCACCCGGTCTTTCTTGCGTGTGCAGACTGAAGAGAGAAGGTTGGTGATTAAACACTAAATATTAAAACATACAAACCATTTCAAAAACTACCAGGATTCAACAAGTTTCCCAATTTTCAATATTTAGTCCTCAACAGAAAATCTAAAACAGATGCATCTGGGTTTCATTGTCCCCACAGAGCACACCTATGTCTCTCTGTGAGGTTACAACAAAAACAAATCTCAGATTGTCATATTTTATACCAAGAACTACAATTCATGAATATTTATTAATTAAGGCTTATTTCTGTCTTGTCATTGGCCCTTCGTTCTTCTCCTCCCTTCTTCTTGTCTTTCTGATCTGCCCCCCATGCTCCTGACCACCACCCTCTGGTGTAAACGGGTTTAAACTGGCTTGACAACCTTCTAGAACTCACAAAAGCAAGCATTTATTATCAAAGCACAGCCTTAGCAAAATAAAACATTCAAAAACATATCTTTATTGAATAAAAGTCAAATGTTCGTCTTCTTAAAATATAAAAGTAAAGAGTAAATTATCAACTTTCTTCAATACGTACACAGGGAGAACATGCAAACTCCACACAGTCCCTGCCGTAAGGGATAGAAGGTGACTGATAGTTCAGCTTGTGTCCACAAGGCGTCGTCTTTTCCCCGCTTCTCTGCTTGGAGATAAAGTTCACACGCTCACTTCTTTATAAACGGATCAATAGACTGATCAATAGTTTTTAAACCAATCAGTATTCTTCCAGGATCAGACCAGGATCAGACCAGTCCAGCATCAGCAGACCAGGATCAGACCAGTCCAGCATCAGCAGACCAGGTTCAGAGAAGGATCAGACCAGTCCAGCATCAGCAGACCAGGATCAGACCAGTCCAGCATCAGCAGACCAGGATCAGACCAGTCCAGCATCAGCAGACCAGGATCAGACCAGTCTAGCATCAGCAGACCAGGATCAGACCAGTCTAGCATCAGCACCTGTAGACCTCAGTTTTTTAAATTAAAACCAGGTTCGACCACAAATACCATCAAAATGAATCCACATGTTTTGGTTTTCATGTGCTTGTAAAACAGCTGGAGGAGACCCTGAGGGGCCTGTTGTCATGGATGCACCTGGTTCTATCCCCCACGCCCCGATCCCACCCTCACACACACACACACACACACACACACACACACACACACACACTTTTATTTGTAGAAAGTTTGCTTCACAAACATAATATAAATCATTAAAAAAAATTCACTTTCCAATTTTAAATAGAAAAATATTTTAATGTTTTTGCAGCAGAGGGCGCTGATGAGCCGAAATACACCTGCAGAGGACGGTGTGTGTGTGTGAGTGTGTGTGTGTGTGTGCATGTATGGATGTGTGTGTGTGAGAATGAATGTGTGTGTGTGTCTGTATGTATGGATGGATGGATGTGTGTGTGTGTGTGTGTGTGTGTGTGTGTGTGTGTGTGTGTGTGAGAGAGAGAGAGAGAAAGAGGGAATTCGTGTGTGTGTCTGTCTTTATGTATGTGCGTGTCTGTGTGTGTGAGAGAGAATGAGTGTGTGTGAGAGAGAGAGAATGTGTGTGTGTGTGTGTGTGTGTGTGTGACAGGGAGAGAGAGAGAGAGAGAGAAAGAGAGAGAGAGAATGGGTGTGTGTGTGTGTGTGTGTGTGTGTGTGTGTGTGTGTGTGAGAGAGAGAGAGAGAGAGAGAGAGAACCGAGAGAAGAGAGAGAGAGAATGTGTGTGTGTGTCTGTATGTATCTGTGTGTGTGTGAGAGAGAGAGAATGGGTGTGTGTGTGTGTGTGTCAGTGGGACGGCCGCACACGCGCACGAAGGAGCATAAAAGGAGCAGAGGAACAAACTCACACATTCTCTCTCAAACACACACACACACTCTCAAAGGAAGATGTCAGAGAGGAACAAGAAACCAGCAGCATTCTGGTGAGTTTTACAGTGTGTGTGTGTGTGTGATTGAATTCAGGTGAGTTTTACTTGAATGGCGCTAATTAAATTAAATGACTTACTGTACTCATCCCTCACCGTGCTGCACTCCTTACACCGCAGCAGGCTGCCCTGGTGGGAGAAGCGGGGGTTAGGTGTCTTCTCCAAGGACCCTAGACGTGCTCTCTGTGGGACGCGAACACGCGAACGAACGCTCTAACCACTGAGCTGCTGTCTCCTCCCAATTATTTGAGAAATTAATTGCTAATAATTAGTATTCTTATTGAAAAAAAATAGGTTAAAAAATAAGTTGAAATTTCAATTTGATTTTTTTGCCCAAAATCAGAGAATTTCTGTCTCAATGGGTTCACGTGAAAAATTCAGGATGAAAAAAAAACAAGAAAAATAGGAGTGTATAAAAACAAAAACACAGCAAGAAAAATAACTAAGAAATACTAACTAAAGAAGACTAGTACATTTATGTCCTTAGACTCTCCTTCACGGTGAGGAAGGAGAGTCCTTTTAAAAGGAAAAACTCCTAAAAAAAAAAAAAAACATCAGTGGGGAAAAAAAAAGAAACCTCGTGGGTTTCAAACTAAATACTAACTAAACTAGACTAGTACATTTATGTCCTTAGACTCTCCTTCACGGTGAGGAAGGAGAGTCCTTTTAAAAGGAAAAACTCCTAAAAAAAAAAAAAAGAAACCTCGTGGGTTTCAAACTAAATACTAACTAAACTAGACTAGTACATTTATGTCCTTAGACTCTCCTTCACGGTGAAAAATTAACGTATTTAACTATTTTCTTCCTTCTGCTGAAAACTTTTAAAATAAACTTTAAGGTCCCATGGGGCTTTGGCCTTGTGGTAGATATACCGTCTTTCGATCGGGAGAACCTGGTTCGATTCCCACTGGGTCCTAGACGTCCCCGGGACTGCTGGAGGGAAAAAACACCAAATAAAAACCCTTAAAGTCCACACACTGCTTCTTCTGAAGCCGGACTTTTAAAAACCTTCTAACCTGAATCCATCCGCTCATCACTTGGTCATCAATGGTCTGCACTACTTTTTACATTTATGTTCTGAGCGCTCTTAGTTTGGTTCGTGTGTGTGTGTGTGTGTGTGTGTGTGTGTGTGTGTGTGTGTGTGTGTGTGTGTGTGTGTGTGTGTGTGTGTGTGTGTGTGTGAGTGGTGTGTGTGCATTCATTTTTATCATAGTTTAGATTTTCTATGTTTATTACTATGCTCATTATTTTTGGCACATCACTACCTCATTGTTCCAAGTGTCTGAATCTTATTCACAGACCTTCAAAATAAAAGTCTGATTCTTAAACAGTTACAGTATTTGTTCAAACACGTGGAGTGTTTTTAACGTTTAGATTAATGTTAATTAATTATTTAATTGTAAATTAATGGAACAAAATGGAACAAAATGGAAAAGTGAGGTTACAGGGAGAAGAGATAAAGAAGGTGGAAGATTTTAAGTATCTAGGATCAACAGAGCGGCCATGCTGATTGGTCTAGAGACAGTGTGGTGAGAGCGGCCATGCTGATTGGTCTAGAGACAGTGTGGTGAGAGCGGCCATGCTGATTGGTCTAGAGACAGTGTGGTGAGAGCGGTCATGCTGATTGGTCTAGAGACAGTGTGGTGAGAGCGGCCATGCTGATTGGTCTAGAGACAGTGTGGTGAGAGCGGCCATGCTGATTGGTCTAGAGACAGTGTGGTGAGAGCGGTCATGCTGATTGGTCTAGAGACAGTGTCAGGAAAAGACAGGAAGCAGAGATGTTTGTAGCAGAGATGAAGATGCTGAGGATCTCTCTGGGAGTGACCAGGATGGACAGGATCAGAGGAACAGCACATGTTAGAGGTTTTAAAGTCAGAGAGGTCAGACTGAGATGGTTTGGACATGTGCAGAGGAGAGAGAGAGAGTACATCAGAAGAAGGATGCTGGATTTGGAACCACCAGGAAAGAGGACTAGAGGAAGACCAAAGAGGAGGTTCATGGATACAGTGAAGGAAGACATGAAGATAGTTTGCGTGACTGAAGAGGATGCAGGAGATAGGGTTAGATGGAAGAAACTGACTTGCTGTGGCGCCCCCTGGAGGGAAAAGCCGAAAGAAGAAGATTTAATATTCTGTCTGTATTTAAAACAGACAGGTTTAAAAAATCAAAAATATTTTTAATCTTGATAAAGTTCAATTAAATGCTTTGTTTATTTTAAATAAGTTTAATCTTAAAATAAGTGTTTTTTTTCTGTTGAAAAACCTTTTTAAGTATTTTTCTCTCTTTATTTTTATTTGGTTTTTACAGCGTTTTGTTAAAGACATTAAGTTTATTAAATGTTAAAATAACTAATTAACTAATTAAGTAACTAATCACTGTCTGGGTTTGGATGACGTCAGAAGATCTCTAAAAGAAAACTATTTTCTTCCTGCTGAAAACTTTTTAAATAAACTTTGACTTTTTAAATCAGAGTTAGAGGGACCCTCAAACCCAAAGAGTGGGGTTTAGATTTCAAATGAAATATTTCCGTCTCGTTTTATCAAACAGGTTTGAAATAAAAGATGAAATAAAACTCAGATTATCTTCCAGTAAAACTCAGGTTCCGTTTAAGATAATCTGGAATAATCTGGTGGAAACATGACTAAAATAAACAGACTCCTCAGGAATTAGAAAATATTTCAAACTTCACAGACTTGGATCTCACTCCGACATGATGAGCAACAGAAAACAGAAGATCGGTTTGAAATAGTCATTTATTTCATATTTAGAACAGCTAATCTCCAACGAGATCGCGGGAGATGTGGTAGACTAACCCGGCGAAGGGAGGGTAACACCCTGAACAGGTCGCCAGTCTGCTACAGATAACCATACACACACACACACACACACACACACACACACACACACACACACACACACACAGACAACCATCCACACACACTCATTCCAAGGGACAATTTCATAGCAGCCAAACAACCTAACATGTTTGTGTTTGAAGGGTGGGAGAAACCCACACATACACAGGGAGAACATGCAAACTCTACACAGAAAGGACATTGTTTTAAGCCTCGTCCCCACTGTGAGATTGGAGCCCTGACCTTCTTGCTGTGAGGCCACTGTTCTAACCACTCCACCATCGGGCCGTTCTGTCTAAAAACTATAATAATAATATACTATCCGTCCGCATGCAGAGAAGAGACAGCTGGTCGTAAACACAATGTTTACAAAACAACATAACGTTAGAAAATACCAAACAGAAACAATCTAAGAACAGAACTCATCCCTTCTTCACAGAAAAGGATGGTTGTTGCAGATTTCCGTTCCGTCGTCTTCTGCTTATCCAGGGCCCGGTCGCCGGGGGCAACATCCTCAGACGGGAAACCCAGACTTCTCTCACCCCGGGTGCATCCTCCATCTCACCCGGGAGGATCCTGAGGTGTTCCCTGTCCATCTGGGAGACATAGTCTCTCCAGCAGGTCTGGGGTCTGCCTCTCGGTCTCCTCCAGGTGGGACGGAACACCTCACCAGAGAGGAAGGGTTGCTGGTTCGATCCCTCGAGGTTCTCACCGAGGTGTCCCTGAGCAAGACACTGAACCCCCCATTGTCTCCTGATGGTGGTTTACAGCTTGTATGTCAGCTTCCACCATCAGGTATGAATGTGTGTGTGGATGTGTGGATGTGTGTGTGAATGTGAGCTACAGTGTAAACCAATTTGAGAACCAACGCAGGAAGAAAAGAGCTGTTTAAGAAGAGTGTGTTCACCGTTTAGTGGTCTGAAAGTACGGGGTCACGAGGAACGACCTGAGCGGACTGGTCTCTACAGCATCTGTGGAAACCAGGTCCAAGGTGTGGTGGTTCCAAGGTGTGCTGGTTCCAAGGTGTGCTGGTTTCCAGGTGTGCTGGTTTCCAGGTGTGCTGGTTTCCAGGTGTGCTGGTGCAGTGTGTGCTGGTGCAGTGTGTGCTGGTGCAGTGTGTAGCTTCATTGTCTGATTATTTCGTAATAAAGCTGTGAAAGAATTTCATAAACAGTCACTGGATTCATCAACATGGATTTAAAAGTCTCACACTTTTATTTTTTTAATCAGATTCTAAAACAACAAAAAAATAAAGTTAAAAATTAAATAAAAATCAGGAGAAAATATTTATGAATAAAACTGATTTTTTTTTTAAGTTTGGCTAAAAAACAAATAGTTTAAGACTTTAAATAAATTCTATTTGTTTGGATTTGGATCTTTTGTAAGGCCCACTGGGAATGTCGGGTGTACTGGGAATGCTGTGTGGGATTACTGGGTGTACTCGTATGGAATGCTGGGTGTACTGGGAATGCTGTGTGGGAATTTACCGAGTGTAAACCGGTTCCAGGTGTGATGTTTGTTTATGTGGCAGGATGAGACGTGACGGGCATGTGGGCGGAGTCTCTTAAACAAAGATGCTTTGTTTCTTTTGTTTTTCTGTCTGACGATCGGCAGCTGGCAGCTGAACGGCGTCATTCCGCCTGCGGGCAGGAACACCGTTACCCTGCTCCCTACCTGTCCTCAGCTGGCAGCTAACTGCGGTGGAAAATCAGGAGCCTGGTTCCTGCAGGAAAACTCCTGGTTCCTCCAGGAATACTGCTGGTTCCTGTAGGATTACTCCTGGTTCCTGCAGGAAAACTCCTGGTTCCTGCAGGAATACCGCTGGTTCCTGCAGGAATACTCCTGGTTCCTGCAGGAATACTCCTGGTTCCTGCAGGAATACTCCTGGTTCCTGCAGGAATACTCCTGGTTCCTCCAGGAATACCGCTGGTTCCTGCAGGAATACTCCTGGTTCCTGCAGGAATACTCCTGGTTCCTCCAGGAATACCGCTGGTTCCTGCAGGAATACTCCTGGTTCCTGCAGGAATACTCCTGGTTCCTGCAGGAATACTCCTGGTTCCTGCAGGAATACTCCTGGTTCCTGCAGGAATACTCCTGGTTCTTGCAGGAATACCGCTGGTTCCTGCAGGAATACTCCTGGTTCCTGCAGGAATACTCCTGGTTCCTGCAGGAATACTCCTGGTTCCTGCAGGAATACTCCTGGTTCCTGCAGGAATACCGCTGGTTCCTTCAGTAAGGATCAATAAAACCTTCCGTTTCACAGAGACTCAACTCTTGTTTTTAAACCTCTAATGTTTATAACTTTATCATAAGATGATAATCTGTTCCAATCTGTTGCTGATCTAAGGAACCGTTTTCTGCAGAGCACGGGTTCTAGTCTTCTTCTCCTTCCATCATCTCCCTTCAGGGGTCGCCACATCAAGTCAGTTTCTTCCATCTAACCCTATCTGCTGCATCCTCTTTGGTCACACCAACTATCTTCATGTCTTCCTTCACTGTATCCATGAACCTCCTCTTTGGTCTTCCTCTAGTCCTCTTTCCTGGTGGTTCCACGGGTAGCACGGGTTCTGGTAAAAGGAAGATTTATTTCACACCCTGTTTGCTGTCACTCATACAGTTTTAGAGTGTAAAGGAGAAGGTTTTATGTTACTACATATTATTCTGTAACCTACCATCAACCAGCAGCCTTCCCAGTCTGGTTCATAGGATTAACACTAGTATGAGGAGAACGGCACAGAGCCAGACGTACAGCTTTATCCTGCAGAACCAGAAGTTTGTGAATGTCATGATTTGGAGCAGCTCCGATCCACCGATAATCCACTGTAATCTAATCCAAATGCGACAAGTTACTGTTCGACACGTTTGATTAAAGGTGTCATAAAATAAACAAATCTTAATAACAGAATAACAGAAATTAAATCCTCATTTTCCTCACCAGCTTGTTAATTAGTCCAAACCATTAATGGTTAATTAACGGTCACTCCTAACAGCTCAAATTTAAACACCTGCTCCAAACGAAGGTCGTTAAGTTTAAGAATTTAGAGCCTGAAACAAGCTGAGTCCTAATGAGTATTTATTACTAGTAACTTTTATTATTGATTTATTTGTTTACATGGGATGTGGGATCTATCTATTTACCTGTCGAACCCAACAAAGCGGATAAGCTCTCGATTAACAAGTCGATGTACGTTCCTACCCTCACCATGGTAACCAGGATCTACGTTCCTACCCTCACCATGGTAACCAGGATCTACGTTCCTACCCTCACCGTGGTAACCAGGATCTACGTTCCTACCCTCACCATGGTAACCAGGATCTACGTTCCTACCCTCACCGTGGTAACCAGGATCTACGTTCCTACCCTCACCTATGGTCACCAGCTGTGGGTGTTGACTGAAAGAATGAGATTGCGGGTACAAGCGGCTGAAATGAGCTGGGAGCAGGGTGGCTGGGCTCTCACTCAGAGATCGGGTGAGGAGCTCTGCCATCCGGGAGGAGCTCGGTGTCGAGCCGCTCCTCCTCCAGGTCGAGAGGAGCCAGATGGGGTGGCTCGGGCATCTGGTCAGAATGCCCCCCGAGCGCCTCGCGGGCGAAGTGTTTCGGGAACGTCCCACCGGGAGGAGACCAAGGGGCAGACCCCGGACCTGCTGGAGAGACTATGTCTCACAGCTGGACAGGGAACACCTCAGGATCCTCCTGGGTGAGCAGGAACACAACGGAACCCAACAAAGACTGTACTTGTCTTATTTTAAAGCTAAAACCTGAGATTAAACTTTTCATTTTTACTGACATTCAAACCCATTTTGATTCAGAATTCCAAATATGTTGCAATGTTATCTTTAGATTTAAAAGATTATCTGTTGAATAAAGACGTCAATCATCAACATACTTTGTTTTTGAAGACTTTCTAAATCTAAAGAAAGAGCTTTTGTAAAAATTGATAAGAGAAGAGGTCCTAGCCAAATGCCCTGAGGGATTCCGCATTCTAATTCACTAACGGTAGAAAAACTACCCCTAAAATACTGTGATAGTTTAGAGAGATTACTCTCCAAACATTTTACTACACAATCTTTTATAAGCGGACATTTTCTTTATCAATAAATCATGATCGATAACAACAAAAGCTGCTCTAAAATCAAGAAAAACAGCACCAAATAATTTTTTTTTTACATGAATTTGACTCATGGTGACCAGGATCTACGTTCCTACCCTCACCGTGGTAACCAGGATCTACGTTCCTACCCTCACCATGGTAACCAGGATCTACGTTCCTACCCTCACCGTGGTAACCAGGATCTACGTTCCTACCCTAACCATGGTAACCAGGATCTACGTTCCTACCCTCACCACGGTAACCAGGATCTACGTTCCTACCCTCACCATGGTAACCAGGATCTACGTTCCTACCCTCACCGTGGTAACCAGGATCTACGTTCCTACCCTCACCATGGTAACCAGGATCTACGTTCCTACCCTCACCGTGGTAACCAGGATCTACGTTCCTACCCTCACCATGGTAACCAGGATCTACGTTCCTACCCTCACCGTGGTAACCAGGATCTACGTTCCTACCCTCACCATGGTAACCAGGATCTATGTTCCTACCCTCACCATGGTAACCAGGATCTACGTTCCTACCCTCACCATGGTAACCAGGATCTACGTTCCTACCCTCACCATGGTAACCAGGATCTATGTTCCTACCCTCACCATGGTAACCAGGATCTACGTTCCTACCCTCACCGTGGTAACCAGGATCTACGTTCCTACCCTCACCATGGTAACCAGGATCTACTTTCCTACCCTCACCGTGGTAACCAGGATCTACGTTCCTACCCTCACCATGGTAACCAGGATCTACGTTCCTACCCTCACCGTGGTAACCAGGATCTACGTTCCTACCCTCACCATGGTAACCAGGATCTACTTTCCTACCCTCACCGTGGTAACCAGGATCTACGTTCCTACCCTCACCATGGTAACCAGGATCTACGTTCCTACCCTCACCGTGGTAACCAGGATCTACGTTCCTACCCTCACCATGGTAACCAGGATCTACTTTCCTACCCTCACCGTGGTAACCAGGATCTACGTTCCTACCCTAACCATGGTAACCAGGATCTACGTTCCTACCCTCACCATGGTAACCAGGATCTACGTTCCTACCCTCACCACGGTAACCAGGATCTACGTTCCTACCCTCACCACGGTAACCAGGATCTACGTTCCTACCCTCACCATGGTAACCAGGATGTACGTTCCTACCCTCACCATGGTAACCAGGATCTATGTTCCTACCCTCACCATGGTAACCAGGATCTATGTTCCTACCCTCACCATGGTAACCAGGATCTACGTTCCTACCCTCACCATGGTAACCAGGATCTACGTTCCTACCCTCATCATGGTAACCAGGATCTACATTCCTACCCTCACCATGGTAACCAGGATCTACGTTCCTACCCTCACCATGGTAACCAGGATCTATGTTCCTACCCTCACCATGGTAACCAGGATCTACGTTCCTACCCTCACCATGGTAACCAGGATCTACGTTCCTACCCTCATCATGGTAACCAGGATCTACGTCCCGTTCCGTCATTTTCCTATCCTCAGCTGTAGGTGTTGACCAAAACCACTAGATTGTGGATACAAGAGGCTGAAATGAGCTTCTCTGCAAGATGTTCTGGCTTTCATTTAGAGGTAGAGGGAGAGCTCTGCCATCCAGGAGGAGCTCAAAGTAGAGCCATTGCTTCTCCAGGTCGAGAGAAGCCAGATGGGGTGGTTCAGGCATCTGGTTAGGATGTCTACGTCACTAGGGAGGTGTTCCATCCACCGGAAGGAGACCCAGAGGCAGACGTCGGACCTGCTGGAGAGACTATGTCTCACAGCTGGACAGGGAACACCTCAGGATCCTCCTGGGTGAGATGTAGGATGCAGCCGGGGTGAGAGAATCCTGGATTTCCGTCTTAAGCTGTTGCCCCCTCGACCCGGCCCCGGATAAGCGAATGACGATGAAACGAAGTGGAGTCTTTTTTTATGACCGTACTTACTGTTTGTGTTGTGTGTGTGCTTTCAGACATGGCCGGTAAAACAATGCCGGCTCCTGTGCCGGTGCACCCTGCCCTGCAGCTGATCCAGAGCGCCCTGCCTGCCGATCACTTCCACAGCTTCTACAGCTTCAGCGCCCTCCATGCCATCCACCTGCACCACTGGACGCTGGGATACCAGCCCAAGCTGCCTCCCCCCTTCTCCATCCCTATGTTACCCCCCCTCTTGCAGCCTACCAGTCCAAACAACAAGCCTCGCTTCGACTTTGCCAACCTGGCAGTGGCGGCCACACAGCAGGTGGAACCAGGTTGCCCTACGGCACCCCCAAGAGGCCACACCGCCCTCTCCCCGGACAGGAAGTCCGGCCGCGGGCGACTGCCTTCCAAGACAAAGAAAGAGTTCCTGTGTAAGTTCTGCGGACGCCATTTTACCAAATCGTACAACCTGCTGATCCACGAGAGGACGCACACGGACGAGCGGCCGTACACCTGCGACATCTGCCACAAGGCATTCAGACGGCAGGACCACCTGCGGGACCACCGGTACGACACATATTCAATCATATTTTTACAGAACCAAAATAATCGTCTCGACAGGCTTCACTTTGTAGGATGGAAAAAAAAAGTATAAAAACAAACGAAACAAAACCTCTAGATTAAATA
>LR738552.1:190000-242500 GCA_902685375.1 Neostethus bicornis | reverse complement strand
CCCTCCTATTTCTCCTCCCCCTCCTCTTCATCACCCTCCTCTTCCTCCCTCCTCCCCCCTCCTCTTCATCACCCTCCTCTTCCTCCCTCCTCCCCCTCCTCCTCTTCATCACCCTCCTCTTCCTCCTCCCTCCTCCCCCACTTACCCCTCATTACACACCTTATCCCCACGTGCTTCTACCTCCTCTCACACACACACACACACACACACACACACACACACACACACACACACACACACACACACATACAAACACACACATACACACACACACACACACATACAAACACACACATACACACACACACAAACATACAAACACACACATACATACACACACATTTACACGTATTCACACACATACACATACACACAAACATACATACATACAGACACATATACACACATACACATACAACACACATACACATACAAAGACATATACATACACATATACATACACACACACATACACACGCACATATACACATACATACATATACACACACGCACATACAAACACATATACACAGAAACACACTCACACACATACACACAAACACACACACAGAGACACACACACACACACATACACATATACACACATACACATACATACATACATATACACACACATATATACACACGTACACACACAAACAAATATATACATACAGTTAAAACCAGAAACACTACATAAAAATACATATGTTTTTTTTCTTTACTGTCAGACATTAAATAAAAATAAACTTTTCTTGTTTCAGGTTAATTATAATTATAATTATTTATTTTTGCTAAATGTCAGAATAATGAGACAAGTTTTTTTTTTAGACAATTCTTTGTTACTTTTATCAAAGTGTAAAGTTTACACACACTAAGATCACTATGCCTCTAAACAATTAGGGAAATCCCAGATGATGATGTCATCTCTTTGGAAGCTTCTAATAGGTTCATTAACAGCAACTGAGTTAATTTGACACACATTAAAACACACCTGTGGATGTTTATTAGGGCAGATTTGGAATATAATTGTTTGTAAAACATCATGGGAAAGTCAAAAGAAATCAGTCAAGATACTAGAAAGAGAATTTTGGATTTGTAAAAGTCTGGTTGATGATTGGATGCACTTTCCAGATGCCTGAACATGCCACGTTCATCTGTTCAGACATATGTACACAAGTATAAACATCATGAAACGTCCAGCCATTGTTTCGCTCAGGAGGGAGACGGGTTCTGATTCCCGGACGTGAACGTACTTTGGTCCGATATGTCCAGAACAACCCAAAGACGAAGGATGTTGTGGAGATGCTGGCTGAAGATGGTAAGAATGTGTCATTATCAACAGTGAAACGAGTACTGTACAGACGTGTGCTGGAAGGCAGTGGTGGAATGTAACGAAGTAAATGTACTTCGTTACTGTACTTAAGTAAAAAAATTGTGTGTCTGTACTTTACTGTAGTAAAATTTGAGACCAGTACTTTTACTTCACTACATTTTTTTGAGCAAATATCTGTACTTTTACTTCGCTACTTTTTTAAAGTGTGTTTTACGTTTTTCGTTACATTTTTGTTCAGGAATTTAAAAAAGATAAAGTTTTTTTTAGGATCTTGAAGCCGCATCGCCAAAATCAAAAGAAGCAGTTGATCGGGAGAAGAAGTCATGAATCGAGGACCAATCAGAATCGAGAGTAAACATTTTCCGCATTCATTCTGCACGAAGAGCAGGGGCGGTTCTAGGATTTTCTGAAAATCTTCAGATTCAGAAAATCTGAAGATTTTCTGAAGATAGTCATATAGGGTGACCAGGAGCCCCCAGTCACCCTATATGCCCCCCCCCCCAGAACATTTTAAAAAACAAGTGTAATTTTCTTGCATTTTGGTGGACCATTTGCTGGCCGTGCTAGGGGATAGCTTGACTAGTCCCCTTTCCTTTCTTCTTTTTTTTTTTTGTGGACCAAAAGAGGCGGGAGAGGGGGGGTCACACCCCTGCAGAGTATTTATCCTGGTTACCATGGTGACACACTATAGCACAAAAAAATAACATTTTAATTATGGTCGAATACTTTTACTTTTTACTTAAAAAGTAAAATTTACACCAATTACTTTTGTACTTTTAAGTAGATTTTTTTACTGGTAATTTTACTTGTACTTAGTATTTTTTTTGCCTAATTATCTGTACTTTTACTTAAGTACAAAAAGTGAGTACTTCATACCCTGCCCTTCGCCTTAAGTCAACAGGGATGGGCTCTGGCACCCCCGCAAACCCGAAAGGGAAAAGATGGATAAGAAGATGACTGACTGAAGTGAGTACTTCATCCACCGCTGCTGAAAGACTACTCTGCCAGGAAGAAGACATTACTCTAAAAGAAACACAGAAAAGACAGATTACAGTCTGCGAATGCACACAAGGATCTTCTTCTTTCTTCCATTTCCCTCCAGGGGGCGCCACAGCAAGTCAGTTTCTTCCATCTAACCCTATCTCCTGCATCCTCTTTGGTCACACCAACTATCTTCATGTCTTCATTTTGTTTGTTTGATTTCAATAAGTTGTCACTTAATATAGCAAAAAAAAATATGATTTTTGGTAATAAAAAGGATCCTGATAGCGATACAAAACTTAAAATAAATTATGTCAAGACTCCGAACCCCCCAATGTCTCCTGATGGTGGTTTCCAGCTGTCATGGCTGCATGCCCATCAGGTGGTAAAGCAGTCTGAGTGCCCATCAGGTGGTAAAGCCCATTCAATGGGTACAAAACCTGGCACAATGCCACCCCCTCCTGGTCACTCTTAAAACTGTATTCTGTTTTCACGGACGCGCCGCGTGACGTCATCACGTAGCTCTGACTTCAGGAAACAGAGCAGGAATCATATGATCTTCACTTCCGGTTTTTCTGCAGCTGAGAAAAGGTTTGTTTGTGTGTGTTTTTTTTTTTTATTTATTTGTATTTAAATATTTCTGCTTTTTTATAGAGTTTAAACTCTCACACACGCACGCGCTCACACACGCACGCGCGCACACACTCACATATACTGAAACACCCACACACACTCTCACACACAAATACGCTCTCTCTTACATAAATACACACACACACTCACTGACATATACAGATATACACACAGTGAAACACACGCTCTCTGTCTCTCTGACACACACACACACACACACACACACACACACACACACACACACACACACACACACACACACACACACACACACACACACACACACACACACACACACACACACACACACAGGCTTGCTCTCACACGTGATGAAACATAATGTTTCGTGGGGTCACACGTGCCCGACCTGGCATCGCACCGGGTCACCCCACGATTTAAAACACACTGGCATCGCACCGGGTGAACCCCACCATTTAAAACACACTGGCATCGCACCGGGTGAACCCCACGATTTAAAACACACTGGCATCGCACCGGGTGAACCCCACGATTTAAAACACACTGGCATCGCACCGGGTGAACCCCACGATTTAAAACACACTGGCATCGCACCGGGTGAACCCCACGATTTAAAACACACTAGATTAAAGTCTGTTTTTTTTAAAAAGAAATTTCTTAAAACAAAGTTAAACGTTTACGTTTTATTTATTTTTCAGACTCATATTTTTTAACAGAAACTGTTTTAAAATAAAAACATTAAGAAACATGTTAAAAACACTGAACTTCCTGTTTTTATTTTTCTACATGTATGATGACGTGTTCTACATCCCATAATACCCCCTCCTCCTCTTCTCTGATCAAAACAAACGGTTCAGAACCCGATTAGGAAACAAGACAAGATGGCCGACGTGAGTATTACACCTTCCTCTATAAATATGAATGAACTGTGGGGGCGTGGCCTCTGACGCACCATCAGACGCCACGCAACTACCCACGACCAGAGAGTAGTGGTGACTAACTCACCTGGAGCGTGGTGTCTAACTCACCTGGAGCGTGGTGACTAACTCCCCTGGAGCGTGGTGGCTAACTCACCTGGAGCGTGGTGTCTAACTCACCTGGAGCGTGGTGACTAACTCACCTGGAGCGTGGTGACTAACTCACCTGGAGCGTGGTGTCTAACTCACCTGGAGCGTGGTGACTAACTCACCTGGAGCGTGGTGTCTAACTCACCTGGAGCGTGGTGTCTAACTCACCTGGAGCGTGGTGTCTAACTCACCTGGAGCGTGGTGTCTAACTCACCTGGAGCGTGGTGACTAACTCACCTGGAGCGTGGTGACTAACTCCCCTGGAGCGTGGTGGCTAACTCCCCTGGAGCGTGGTGTCTAACTCACCTGGAGCGTGGTGTCTAACTCACCTGGAGCGTGGTGTCTAACTCACCTGGAGCGTGGTGTCTAACTCACCTGGAGCGTGGTGACTAACTCCCCTGGAGCGTGGTGGCTAACTCACCTGGAGCGTGGTGTCTAACTCACCTGGAGCGTGGTGTCTAACTCACCTGGAGCGTGGTGACTAACTCCCCTGGAGCGTGGTGACTAACTCACCTGGAGCGTGGTGACTAACTCCCCTGGAGCGTGGTGACTAACTCACCTGGAGCGTGGTGACTAACTCACCTGGAGCGTGGTGACTAACTCACCTGGAGCGTGGTGACTAACTCCCCTGGAGCGTGGTGGCTAACTCACCTGGAGCGTGGTGACTAACTCACCTGGAGCGTGGTGACTAACTCACCTGGAGCGTGGTGTCTAACTCACCTGGAGCGTGGTGTCTAACTCACCTGGAGCGTGGTGACTAACTCACCTGGAGCGTGGTGTCTAACTCACCTGGAGCGTGGTGACTAACTCACCTGGAGCGTGGTGTCTAACTCACCTGGAGCGTGGTGACTAACTCACCTGGAGCGTGGTGACTAACTCACCTGGAGCGTGGTGACTAACTCACCTGGAGCGTGGTGTCTAACTCACCTGGAGCGTGGTGACTAACTCACCTGGAGCGTGGTGTCTAACTCACCTGGAGCGTGGTGACTAACTCACCTGGAGCGTGGTGTCTAACTCACCTGGAGCGTGGTGTCTAACTCACCTGGAGCGTGGTGACTAACTCACCTGGAGCGTGGTGACTAACTCACCTGGAGCGTGGTGTCTAACTCACCTGGAGCGTGGTGTCTAACTCACCTGGAGCGTGGTGACTAACTCACCTGGAGCGTGGTGTCTAACTCACCTGGAGCGTGGTGTCTAACTCACCTGGAGCGTGGTGACTAACTCACCTGGAGCGTGGTGACTAACTCACCTGGAGCGTGGTGGCTAACTCCCCTGGAGCGTGGTGGCTAACTCACCTGGAGCGTGGTGGCTAACTCACCTGGAGCGTGGTGACTAACTCACCTGGAGCGTGGTGACTAACTCACCTGGAGCGTGGTGACTAACTCACCTGGAGCGTGGTGACTAACTCACCTGGAGCGTGGTGACTAACTCACCTGGGCCGTGGTGGTAAACACACCACATGGCATCATCAGTGTTTCTAAACGGCGTGTGTTTGTGTTCTTTCAGGATCTAAAGAGGTTTCTTTACAAACAGCTGCAGAGGTTTGTAATCTATAATCCCACAGTAATCCGTTAGTAACTGTTCCCATGGTAACCCCGCTCTCCTCCGGCAGTGTGGACGGCCTCCACGCCATCGTGGTGACGGATCGTGACGGCGTTCCCGTTATTAAAGGTAACGAACACTGGGTGGCGAATCGGGTAAATCTAAGGCTAAAGTTTTCGTGTTTCTGCAGTTGCCAATGACAACGCCCCGGTCCACGCCCTGAGACCTGGCTTCCTGTCGACCTTTGCCCTCGCCACAGATCAGGGCAGTAAGTTGGGGCTTTCAAAGAACAAGAGCATCATCTGCTACTACAACACCTACCAGGTACGGACAGCAGCAGGACGTTCCGGGCTGTCGTTAAGGGTGTCACTGACATTAAGAGGGTGGAAACCAAGCGGTAGGACGCGAGTTCAGCATAGCTTAGGGTCTCTGAGGGTCATAGCTTAGACCGTCCTTCACGGTGAGGAAAAACTCCAAAAACCTAGGAGTGGGGAAAAGAAGAAACCTGATGGAGAGATGAAGGAAGGAGAGATCCCTCCCTCGGGATGGGCAGACTGGTAAAAGAGCGTATTCTAGTCTACAGCTTTATATCTAGAGAAATCAGTAAATGTTCGTCATCATAATCCCGGATATCGGGGCTCTCGTTCGACCTGCGCCCGCGTGCATGTGTTCAGTGTAAGCGTGTTAAAAAAAAAAAAAACCTTCTGGAAAACCAGCCCCTGTTCTCTGGTTATTGACGTTCTCATGACTTCATCGAGGATCGGACGGATAGCTAGACGCACGTTTGATACGACAGTATCAAACGTATCAAACGTTCCCGCTTCCACACATTGAGGGGTGTGGGAGGGCGAACCGCTCTTCTAACTCTACTGTTCTAACCCTGTTGTTCTAACTCTACTGTTCTAACCCTGCTGTTCTAACCCTACTGTTCTAACCCTCGGACAGATCGTTCAGTTCAACCGCCTTCCTCTGGTCATCAGCTTCATCGCCGGCACCGCCTCAAACACTGGTACGTTACGTTTTAAACCACCAGGTGTGAAAGATGTCGTGATCTTTAACTCTGAGTTTCTGGTTCCAGGTCTCATCATGAGTCTGGAGAAAGAGCTGGCACCGGTTCTGGAGGAGCTCCGGCAGGTGGTGGAGGTGGCGTGATTGGCGTCGTCATGGAAACGTGAATAAATATATCAGTAAAAATCTGAACTTTATTTATTTTTACTTTATTAAAAAAAATATTAAAACAAACTTTTCTTATTATTTCAAACTGAACAGATGCATGCAGGGAGGCGGGGCTTCTTTTTATGGGTGGGCACACAAGGTGGGGATTATTCACAGTGGGCGGGCTTCTCCCCCCTCGATTGGGGGCGTGGCTCCAAGTGCTTTGGGAGGCGGGGCTTCCAGCATCATCGGCCTCTTCGAATCTGAGACTAAAAAGATAAGAAAAAGATTTTATTTGAGCGAGTTTCTGAAGAGTCCCCCATTCCCCCCAGGTTACTGTAAACCCACTCACACCCCTGTATGCCCCCAGGGTCCTACAGACCCTCTTACACCCCCCCAGGTTACTGTAAACCCCCTCCAACCCACCAGTTTCCAGCGGAGCATCTTAATCCACTCGTCTGCTTCCACAGAGGTTTTTGCGCAAAGATAAAACGTCCGTTCAGGAAACACCAGACTGTGGAGGGAATCCAGAACCATGTTAGACCAGAACCATGATGGACCAGGTCCATCAGAACCATGTTAGACCAGACCCATCCAAACCACGATGGACCAGACCCATCAGAACCACGATGGGTTCTGATGAGGAGTTCAGATCGAGCTCCTCTTCGGGTCAAGAGATGCCAGATGGGTGGTTTGGGCATCTGTTTAAAATACCTCCCAAGCGCCTCGCTGGTGAGGTTTTCCGTCCCTCCGGGAGTAGACCTAGAGGCAGACCCTGGACCTGCTGGACAGGGAACACCTCAGGATCCTCCCAGGTGAGCTGGAGGATGCAGTCGGGGTGAGAGAAGCCTGGGTTTCCTGTCTGAGGCTGTTGCCCCGTGACCTGGCCCCGGATACGCGGAAGACAACGGAACGGAAAATAATCTTTTCCTTCAAATTACCGATGGTGCGTTTACTGACTGTCGGACAGAAGGATACTAACCAGAAGCAGTTGACTCTGTCCTGCGAGTAGTCAAACTGGACGGCGGAACAGGATCTCAGGTCCAGCGTTCTTATGGGTTCCTCAGACTGCAGTGGAGAACGCAGCTGTCACATGGGAACCAGAAACCAATCAACTGATCGACTCACCGTCTTTTCTTTAAAATATTTTAGTTCGTTTCGGTTCAAAGTGAACCACCTCTGCTTCCAGTTCTTCACAAACCCTCCGAGTTTGACCAGGTAGCCTTCCTTTGTTCCCAGCTGCAAAACAAACAAACACAAGCTTGGTGATTGGTCCATCAGGCTGATGCTCAGGAATACCAATACCAACGGGGGCGATGCCGAGAGTACCAACACAAACCACCAATGGCGATGCTCGGAGTACCAGCCCACATCATCACAGGCAATATTCAGAATACTGGTGTTCTGTTGAAATGTGCGACTGTCAAAACCGTCTGGAGTTATGAGTTCTGGGCCGTTCTGCACATGCCCAGAACTCGTAATCCACTCCCCCCTCCCTTCCAGCTGCTCAGCAACCAAACTCTGCCCCCAAGACACAATCCATGTCGAACTGAGCGACTACCCTCGTGGAGATGAGCGACCAAGCGCTTCTGCACATGCTCAGATAGTTGAGGCCTGAAAGCTATGATAATATTAATCTGGTGTTTTCTATCGTTTTATTCCAGCAGGACCGTGTCTAATAAACATATTCATCTGTAGAGGCTACCCACGCTACCGTCGGGATCAATAAAAACAACACAATAAAAACCAGATCAATAAAGTATCCATAAAACTGATCTAATGTAATGTAGTCATTTATTAAGTGGAATTAAGTTTGAACAAAGTTTGCTTAATTAGGATTGATAGATTTTGGAGCTCATCTCGGGGGGAGATGGTGGCTCCGTGGTTAAAGCGTTCGCCCGCGTAACAGAAGTTCGCGGGTTTACATACCACTGGGTGCACGTGTAGGGTCCTTGGAGAAGACACCTAACCCCCCGTTTTTCCCACCATTGGCGCTGTCGAAGGGCAGGCTGCTGCGGTGTAAGGAGTGCAGCACACAAATTTCGCCAGTGAGGGATGAATTGAGTAAAATATTTTTTTATTTATCTTGACGAGGCAACACAACTCAACAAAACACCCCTACTCACCACCGTGGGTAATCCTCGCAGTACTCGCACACTGCCGGGGGGGGGCAATGTTTTATATCGTTGTGTGGATGATTAACAGGTTCTTACCGACGGGGCGTTGGCCACCAGGTCTTTCTCGGTACGACCCGTCTGGACGGCCGTGTGAACCCGGACAGACTCGTAGATGGGCGGCTCCTCCACCCTCCAGGGGTAGGGACACCGGAGGATGATAAGGGTTCCTGGTGACACACAGTGACATGAAGGGGTACTCTAATGACTGCCAGGAACGAGCTTTTTTAAAGGACACGCCCCCTTGTCACTGCAGCCAATCTCTTTTACTGACGGTCTGACATCATTCTCTAAATAAAATCTGTTAATCAAACCAAACTTAAATAATTTAATGACAAATAAAAACTCTGAAAGATTAGAAAATCTGTTAGATTAATATTTGCTCATTTTTGCTTGTATTGATAATGTTAGCCTAGCTGCTAATGTTAGCATCACCTGTGTCGCTACCCAGTAGCGGCTGGTTAGCGAAGTGATGAACAAAGGCCTGCAGCGTCGGAAACATGTTGAAGCCAAAAACGTAAACGTTGTCTCTTCGAGTCACATGGAAATGTTTGACTGAATCCTGGGCTCTGTGGAAGAGGAGAAGCGTCAGTAGAACCGTTCAGAGATCCACATCCTTCTCATCCTCTGCCTGTTTAAACCCTCGTATGTCACCATCGGAACCAACCTGACAGACAGTGCGAAGCAGCCACGCCCCCCGCTGCTTTTCCTCAATAGAAAACTTCCATCAGTGCCGTTCGAAAGAAGCAGAACCTCAGCGGCATGGCGCGAAAGGTCATGATGGTACCATCTGTAACACATACACACACACACACACACACACACACACAATCCATGTCACACACACACATGGATTGTGTGTGTTTGGGTTACAGTGTGTGTGTTACAGTGTGTACACACACACACACTGTAACCCAAACAATTTCTCAGTCTCTGCAGATTAAACAGGTCACCAGTCTGTTGCAGGTTCACACACACACACACACACACACACACACACACACACACACACACACACACACACACACACACACACACACACACACACACACACACACACACACTCATTCCTAGGAGCACTTTCATAGTAGCCGATCATCCTAACATGTATGTTTTTGGAGGAAACCAGAGAAAACCCACACATACATATGGAGAGCAGGCAAACTCCACACAGAAAGGACAGTTAACTCTCGACCTTCTCGCTGTGAGGCCACCGTGCAGTAATTGTGGACTGAGTGGAGTGGGAAAAGCCGGTTCGATTCCCACTGGGCCCAAGTCTGTCCCTAGAGCAGAATCTTAACCCCCTATTTGCTCCCACCATTGGCGCCGTCGTGGCAACCTGCTGCAGTGGAATGCAGCAAAAGTAATTTCTTCATGGACGGATGAATATAATATGGTAGAATAAAAACTGTATCGCCACAGTTGGGTGTCATTCATGCAGCCACACAGCAACATCACGCATGCAGCCAATCAGATGGTGGCATTATGTAAACAACCAATCATGTCCAATAAATCAGAACTACAGAAAACAGGAAGCAGCCATTAGCATTATTAGCTCTCTATTTGTGGTACTTCCTGCAGCACACACACACTCAGTCCAGCTGGTCCAGGTCTTGAAGGACCAGAACCAGAGTAGTTTGAAGGTGTTACCCAGCTGGTCCAGGTCCTCATGGACCAGAACCAGAGTGATATGGATAGTTTACCCCAGCTGGTCCAGCTCCTCATCCAGGCAGGAAGCTTCGCTGCAGAAACTCATCGTCTGACTTCCTCTTACAAATGAAACTTAGTTTACATGTATGTGGAAGTACACCCTCACCCCCCCCCCCCCCCCCCCCCACACACACACCACCTGATGTATCCATGTAAATCTATCAATAAATGTATCCATCCACATTCCTCATCCTAATTCAAAGTGTTTCACAAGAAGGAAAAAAAAAGAATGCATTAAAATCACAAAACATAGAATCAAAAAGTTAAAAAAATACATAAATAAAATCATTAAAACAGATAAAAAGAGTAATTAATTAAATGCACAGTTAAACAGAAGTGTTTTCAGCCTAGATTTAAACATTGTCACAGTAGAGGCCTGTCTCACGGCCTCAGGAAGTGAGTGGGGCAAGTGTGGGGCAAAACATATCAAACAAATACCACTCCAATTACCATCATTAAAAAAAGAGCAATAAATTAAAGTAGTACGAACAAATATGACCGTATCACTCCCATCCTCAAATCCCTCCACTGGCTACCTGTTAAATATAGACCTCCCAAATATGACCGTATCACTCCCATCCTCAAATCCCTCCACTGGCTACCCGTTAAATACAGACCTCCCAAATATGACCATATCACTCCCATCCTCAAATCCCTCCACTGGCTACCCGTTAAATACAGACCTCCCAAATATGACCGTATCACTCCATCCTCAAATCCCTCCACTGGCTACCCGTTAAATACAGACCTCCCAAATATGACCGTATCACTCCCATCCTCAAATCCCTCCACTGGCTACCCGTTAAATACAGACCTCCCAAATATGACCGTATCACTCCCATCCTCAAATCCCTCCACTGGCTACCCGTTAAATACAGACCTCCCAAATATGACCATATCACTCCCATCCTCAAATCCCTCCACTGGCTACCCGTTAAATATAGACCTCCCAAATATGACCGTATCACTCCCATCCTCAAATCCCTCCACTGGCTACCCGTTAAATACAGACCTCCCAAATATGACCGTATCACTCCCATCCTCAAATCCCTCCACTGGCTACCCGTTAAATACAGACCTCCCAAATATGACCATATCACTCCCATCCTCAAATCCCTCCACTGGCTACCCGTTAAATATAGACCTCCCAAATATGACCGTATCACTCCCATCCTCAAATCCCTCCACTGGCTACCCGTTAAATATAGACCTCCCAAATATGACCGTATCACTCCCATCCTCAAATCCCTCCACTGGCTACCCGTTAAATACAGACCTCCCAAATATGACCATATCACTCCCATCCTCAAATCCCTCCACTGGCTACCCGTTAAATATAGACCTCCCAAATATGACCGTATCACTTCCATCCTCAAATCCCTCCACTGGCTACCCGTTAAATATAGACCTCCCAAATATGACCGTATCACTCCCATCCTCAAATCCCTCCACTGGCTACCCATTATATACAGGATTCAGAACAAGCTCCGTCTCCTCACCCATCAGTGCATACACGGCACTGCACCTGTTTATCTCCAAGAACTCCTAACCCTCCACACCACTGTTTGAAGCCTGCGCTCCTCCTCGTCCTCCTAACCCTCCACACCACCTTCCAAAGCCTGCGCTCCTCCTCCTCCTAACCCTCCACACCACTGTCCGAGACCTGCGCTCCTCCTCCTCCTAACCCTCCACACCACTGTTTGAAGCCTGCGATCCTCCTCCTAACCCTCCACACCACTGTCCGAGACCTGCGCTCCTCCTCCACCTCCTAACCCTCCACACCACTGTCCGAGACCTGCACTCCTTCTCCTCCTAACCCTCCACACCACCGTCCAAAGCCTGCGCTCCTCCTCCTCCTAACCCTCCACACCACTGTCCGAGACCTGCGCTCCTCCTCCTCCTAACCCTCCACACCACCGTCCGCAGCCTGCCCTCCTCCTCCTCCTAACCCTCCACACCACCGTCCGCAGCCTGCCCTCCTCCTACTCCTCCTTCTGCCTGCACCAACCAAAGACCAAACACTCCACTATGGGGGACAGGGCCTTCCAGGCAGCTGCTCCACGGCTCTGGAACGATCTTCCAGACAGCTTGAGGGCTCCACAGAGCGTTGAGGTTTTTTAAAAAAAGACTGAAGACATTTTTATTTCTCAAGGCTTTTAAACAAAGTTTTAGTGTTTTGATGTTTTTTTTATGTACTTTTACTGTTTATTATTACTTTTAATGATAGGAGCACTTTGAGATCTCCAATGGAAATATAAAGTGCCTTATAATTAAAATTGATTAATATTATTATTATTATCCCATTTCTTGTCTGTGCTCAGATCAAACCATAGGCAGGGGGAGGGGGCGGAGTTCTAAACTAACAAAAAAAAACTAGTACAAAAACATTTAAATAACTTTTACAAAAATTAATCTATGAAGAAAAATCGTTTTAAAAAAAGGGAAGTTAAGATGTTAAAATGAATAAAACAAAAGATGTTTTAAATAAATCAACCCCTTATAAATGGAACAGTCCAAGGAGGTGATTCAATCCAGCTGCTCTGGTTGTTAGAGTTCAGATCAGAAGAGCTGCTCTGGGTGCATGCTGCTCAGTGGAGCTGCTCTTGGTCCTCCAAAATGTGTTGTTTTAAATAATCTAATGATTTATAAATGTCTTTAAAGGAAAATTACCTGTCACTAAGGTGTGGAGAGAAAAATGAGATGTTAATTTAGATCTCTAACTTAAAGAAAAGGGAGTTACCAAACTTGTTAAATGCAGCTTGTTAAATTATCAAGTCTAAAAACAGCTTTTCTTGGGAAATTTTGAAGATTTCTTTAAATATTTGACTGTTAAAACGTTCTTTAGCATGTTCTCAGTGGTTAAAATGACAGTTGTTTTAAAGGGGCGAGTTTTCTCTCCTGTTTGACTAAAAAGAAATTACTGGGTAAATAAAAATGTATTTCTTGTGCAACCTTTAAAAACCTGTTTATAAAAACCTCTTTTTAGAGGTTTGAGTTGTAAACTGATAGATTTGGTCAAACTTTTTAGGCACTCCTTTATAATCAGAGCCTGGCTTCGTACGAAATGGTCTGAGTCCTCCACCACACAGTCGTCTTTTTTCTTGGTCTTTCTTACATGTTTGAAAGTGGCTGTGATGAGAAGGAACGTGTCTTTGGCTCCTAAAACTTGAATCATTAAAACATTAACTTAATTAAACTGGGATAGATTTCTAATTTATGATTCTGTCTGTAAGGATTTGTCTCTCTTTCTAAGTTTGTGTCCTTGGTCACATTGTTAGAAAAATGATTGTATATATTTGGTTGGGTTTTATTTTTTCTAACTGAAGAAAGGTGTCCACGTAGGCAGGTGCTTCTAGTTTTGAGTCGGAAGAACAGACCACAGAAAAAGTTTAAAATAGCTTGATAGAAACTATCTTTTATGCAGAGTTCCTGAAACTTTCAAAGACTTTTGCCTCATCAGAATTGTTCTTTTCAGAGACTGCCATCTTTGAGTTGGGTTAACATGGTCTTACTGTCTCTATAGTTTACTAATTGTTGTAAGCTGTCGTAAAGAATAGACTTTATTATACTTCCAGCCTTTTGATCTCAGACGCTGTTTATCATTAACAGATAATCGTCTTCAACTGGCTACACTTCATGACGACTGGTCCATAACAAGTGTAGCTTTAACTTGTGGATCTATTGAATCCACTGAGGATTCAAATGTAAACACCACTGTTCATGTCTAAGTCGTGTACGAAGTAAGACACATACATACTACTACATACATACTACTACACACTACTACAAGTAGTATGGTACTTTCACTGGTTTCTTTCAATGACAATGTTGTCACTCAGACTTGCTTTGATATAGAAATGTAATATCCTCAACTGAATTCTCCTTGGCATTCAGTATGTTCTTTGAGGAAAAAAGCTGTAACCTCGTAATCAGTTACAACATCGTGGTGACTTGTGCCAACCTCTTAAAAGTGGTTGTGACTTGTTTGCACTTGTCTCTTTGACCAAAATTAAAAGTAATAACTAGAATAAATCTTAGTAAAACTCGAACAGATAAGTTTTACTAAAGTACTCATTCTACTGTTTCATGTCCTTGTCTCATTGGAACTTGTTTTTATGAGACAGATTTTTATCTGTTTTTATCCTTGGTGGTTCCCCCCTCCCCCTTTAATTTAAGGATAAAATCATTGTTGACCAAATATATTTGGTTCTTGAGCATGTTCGCAACAGTCCTTCTATGCGGGTTACTCTTTAGAGTCAAAACTTTGGCTAAATCAGATTTAAGATGTTTAATCATCTTCAAGTTGAGTTTACTGCAGTAAAAACAGTCTTACTGTTTCTAAAGTTTCATAAGTTTTTTTTAAAAGTGGTTCATTTTTCTTTGAAGCCACATGGCATGAACTTATGGAATAAAATGTAAAACACCACTGCTCATGTCCGAGTAGCGTACGATTACCGACCAAATGAAATCTGTTCGGATTTCTTTCCAGCTTTTTGAAAGTCTGCTTTCATTGGACAAAATGTTCAAGGGATTAAATTGGTTGATAGCACTTAAGCAAGAGTAACCAGGAAGTCAAGTTTTTCTCCTCATGGTGGTGTCAGATTTCTACAGTACGAACACCATAAAACACTTTTAAAAAGAAATAATGAAATTGTGAAAAATAGAGAATGCTAGTTTTATCCCAAAGAAAGAAATTCACAGTTACATTATTTAATCAACCAAGGTCACCTGTTCACCTGTTAAAATATAGTTCATGTTGAGTAAAATTAATGGCAGCTTTGTTGTTGTTGACAAACGACATGTCTGATTGAAAAAATCGTCCGTCACTACTTATGGATTTCTAAATTTGGAATTTTCATAAGTTTTTGTCCATTTGTTTTGATTCCTTTAAGATGTGCATTTTTTAGAAAGTTGTTGAAAGCAACATGTAAACATCTAATCCGTTCGAATTAATGTTCTCCGGTTAAAACGTAGAATTTGTGGTCATTTGTAAGAAATAAAGTAAGATTTTATTTGATCGCGGGTCAGATGAATATGAGTGTTCCACTTAATTTAAGTTACTTATGGATACCGTTCGATTTTTCAACGAAGATAATGGCATCCTGAGCAGGGTCCAGTTCTGAAAAAAAGAATTTTGATTTGAAAGCGAAGAGCTGCCTTTCTTAAAACATTCATTTGATTCTACTTGTGCTGCAGGAATGACACGTTATTTAAACGTAAGATTTTCCAGGCTGATATTTCTTAAATACTTTTGGTCTTTTTTTAAAAATATAATATTGTGTCTGCTCCTGGAAAAGAAGAGCTGGAACTTCGTAAACAGTTTGGACAGCTGCAGCTTAACGATAAGATCACTTCCATCTTGAGAAAAGAAGACCAATTCTAAAAATGTGGCGATCTTTTTTTTGGAGACACTCAGTGTTTGATTTCAAGTGGTCTGAATGATTTTCTTAACACATCCTCAAATCAGAGGACAGTTGAATCTTTAATAAATACAGTTTATTTTGAGAAATGTGATAAAGAATTGAAATGATAACATGGTTAGGTTGAACAAATGTGGACCGATTTAACTTGCGATGAGTGTCTTCCAAAACCCAGAGATCAAGCCTTTGCGGTTTTTGGAAACTCTTTTAAAATGAGGAATAAAAAAAAACCAAAAATGCAGGTTGTTTCAATGTGTTTGAAGACTTTGACTATGTTTCAGTCTCATCATGATCTTGGTGCGTGAGATTTTAAAAATAAATCTACAGATAATAAATGATTTACAGATACTTATCTACTTGTCTGGTCCTGTGGTAGGTCCGTTTTTACCATATAAGATTTGTAAAGGTTTCATCACGTGGAATCAAATAAAGTGTATTTGCCAAACTTTTCCCTTCTTTCTACCAGTATAGAATAAGAACATGGTTGCCATGCATCTGCCAGTTGAATGAAATGCATGTGTATCTATGTGTGGGCTCCCCCATGCTAACATCCTGACATATTGGGTCCACATAAGAAAAATCGGGCACTTCTATCAAGTAACTGTAGACACTGGCATGCACAGACCTTGCACTCGCAAACACATGCCTGTTTTTATTTTTTATACCTATAGCTCACCTCTGTAACACGGCATCTTTTTTGGAAACAAGTTATTTTTTTTAATGAGCAACAACCTGCATCTAAAATCTGGATTACTGATGGAATTCTGGATTGTTTTCCGTCAATTTGACCATCAGCAATCCAGCGAAATGTGAAAACAAATTTGAGGGAAGTAAACAATCATATTAATTTTAAAGAGATACAATTAATTCAGTTCCTCTGATCGATGGAGCCTTTATGTGTTTCTCTAATCGCAGCCACCGTTGAAGACTTCTTGTCCAGAAACATTCTTGAGAGTTCAATGTTCATGGCCGACAACAACGAGGTCTCCCTCAAAGACGGCGATGTCATCGGCAACATTCAGTCCATCGACGAGGGTTGGATGTACCGCACCGTGCAGTGCACTGCCAAGACTGGCATGCTGCCCGCACACTTTGTGGAAGCAATTTGAAGACATAGCCTGGCTATAGTCTTCCCAAAGTGGGCGAGATGACCCCGTCTTGTCCCGTCCCGGTCTTCTTCTGGTCACCATTGTTGCTTTTCCATTTTCCTCCAACCCGTAATCATTTGTGTTTGTTTTGATTCTGCGCAACCGCCTGAAAATGTGACGTAAATACTTTAAACCATACCAACATGTCAACGATGATACCACACAGATCTGAGTGAGGATTGAGGAGTGTGTGACCTTCTCCTGAAGAGTTAAACCAGACTATCCGGTCTTCCTCCTTCAAGGTTGACCATCAGTAAACATGTGTTTATGATCAGTAGTTAATAAAGCACACTAAGCTTCTGCAGAACTTTTGATGACTATTCAGATATAGACAGCAGCACTACAACGACACATGAACATAACTCAATGAACTTAGAGGTGGTCCTTTTTTGTGCTTTCATTTGATAAAAACACAATCTTCTTTATATGGATGTTTCTTTTTATGTTCCCTTTAGTGCATCCACTACAGTAGCTTCTACTCTATGTGCTGTGTAATGTGCCTCACAGCCCACAAGCAACGTTCATTCTAGGAACACCTTGTAATCCGATAAGCCTTATAAAGCAAACATACGGTAGTAGTTTATTTTATTTTTTCCAGACATTTAAACATTTTCTTACAAAACAAAAGCAAACAATATTTATAAGGTCTGGAAAGGAGCAGTCTGAAGTCGAAGCTTATAATGCCTGCCCCTAACTCATCCAAACTATGTGTAATTGAGCTGCTGACAACTGAAAGTGATGCCAACTGAAAGAAAAAACCCCACAGGTTTCAACCCTTAAGAATTATTTAATTTTCTTCAATTCAAATACACAAGGATGTTTTGCCAAAATGAGCTTCCTCTTCGGGGTGGCTGGGTGACTCGGAGACAGAAGGAGGAGCTCTGAGAGCCATTGCTTCTCCATGTCAAGAAAAGCCAGATGGAAGGGGGAGGGTTAGGTATTTGGTTAGGTTCCATTGGGTGGTAGTCACTGGTGAGGTGTTTCCTAACGTGTATTTTAAGGACACTTTTGAACAGAAAATGTTTGCAAAATTGATTATTTGTCTAAATGGTTTTGTAGCAAAAAACCATTACAGCTCAGAAAATCTTAAAAGTGGTTAAAATATAGTTCATGTTGAGTAAAATTTTGGCAGCTTTGTTGTTGTTGACAAACGACATGTCTGATTGAAAAAACATCCGTCACTACTTATGGATTTCTAAATTTGGAATTTTCATAAGTTTTTGTCCATTTGTTTTGATTCCTTTAAGATGTGCATTTTTTAGAAAGTTGTTGAAAGCAACATGTAAACATCTAATCCGTTCGAATTTATGTTCTCAGGTTAAAACGTAGAATTTGTGGTCATTTGTAAGAAATAAAGTAAGAATTTATTTGGCGTTCATATGCTGCACGATCAAGGCGGGCAGAGGAATATGAGTTAATTTAAGTTACTTATGGATACCGTTCAATTTATTGACAAAGATATGGCATCCAAAGCAGGGTCCAGTTCTGAGAAATGGCAGATTTGAAAGCGAAGAGCTGCCTTTCCTAAAACATTCATTTGATTCTACTTGTGCTGCAGGAATGACACGTTATTGTAAGATTTTCCAGGCTGATATTTCTTAAATACTTTTTTTTAAAATTATAATATTGTGTCTGCTCCTGGAAAAGAAGAGCTGGAACTTTGTAAACAGTTTGGATAGCTGCAGTTTAACGATAAGATCACTTCCATCTTGAGAAAAGAAGACCATTGATATGGAGATCTTTTTTTTGGAGACACTCAGTGTTTGATTTCAAGTGGTCTGAATGATTTTCTCTACATATCCTCAAATCGGAGGACACTTGAATCTTTAATAAAATACAGTTCATTTATGTCAGAGATGTGAAATGTGAAAAAGAATTGAAACGATAACATGGTTCGGATGAACAAATGTGGACCGGTTAAAGTTGCGACGCAAGCCTTTGCGGTTTTTGGAAACTTTTTTTTTTTGGACCTTTATTTAACCAGGTTTAGGCTCATTGAGATTAAAAATCTCTTTTACAAGAGTGACCTGGCCAAGAGGCACCGGCCTCCAGGACCAAACAAACATTTCAAATTAAAATACATTAAAAATATCATAATAAAACATTTAATCAAAACATTTACAACCACATCGACTATTCTCCAAGTCTATCAGTTGAGATTTAAAAGAGTTTAGAGAGACCAGCTCTCGCAGACATAGCTCTTTTTGCAGATTTTCCAGTCACTTGGGCACAAAACTGGAAGGCTTTCTTCCCCATCTCAGTTCGAACTCTGGGCACTGACAAAAGATAGTGGTCCTGAGATCGTAGCCTGTAGCTGGCATTCTGTTAAAGTGTAAATAAGAAGGAATGATTTATAAATGAACATGTGCCAATGAATGAAACGCTGTGAAGAAAAAGACGAGAATAAAGCAGACAGTGATGAGTAAGTGATCGGAGGTTTGTAATAAATCTGAGAGCACCGTGATAAACTGTGACTGTAGAGACTGTGCAGATGCATGTCTGTATATTATGTCCCCATAGTCAAGGACTGGGAGAAATGTGGCAGCAACAGAAAGACAAGACTTAAAAAAGAAGCCAAGTCTGACCTTTAACTTCTCTAACAGACTTTGAATATGAGGAGTGAATGAGAGCGAGCTGTCAATGAGAAAACCAAGATATTTGTACTGTGTAACATTTCGGGTGGTTACTAATGGAAGGAGCTGAGAGTTGGAGGTCCTAGCATTTGTGAATGTCATTAATTTTGTTTTTCTGGTCGAAGTTCAAACAGATTTTGTTGTAATTGGGTGAAAGCAGACTGAAGTAATATAAGGAACTGGTGAAGCAAGGAAGCTGGGCAGTACAACACAGTGTCATCAGCGTAAAAATGTAACAATGCATTTTAAATATTATCGGATAAATTATTGATGTAAATAATAAAAAGTAATGGTCCCAAAATGGAACCTTGGGGTACACCCTGTTGTACAGTTAGTGAGCTGGATGATAGTCCATTGCGTTCGATTTGACAGGTAGTGTCTGAACCAACTGACTACCTGCTCTGACAGTCCAATGGACACTGAATGATCGACTGTGTCAAAGGACAGATCGACAAATAAAGCAGCACAGTGCTGTTTGTTGTCCAACGCCCCGACAATGTCATTCAGCACTTCAGTGGCAGCTGGAACCAGACTGGAAGTTATTAAGAATTTTGTTAGTTACCAGGAAGTCCTTGAGTTGTTGGCTTACATGAAATTCCAAAATTTTAGCAAGCACAGAGAGTTTGGAGAAGAGTGGGGTCCCCACCTTTAAGCAAGGGGTGGACAAAGGCAGTGAAAGATTAAAAATCAGGGACAGTGGTTGACAAATGAAGTCTGCTGCTTTATTCAAGAGATCAGGACCTGGTCTTTTATTTGGGTCCAGACCTTTGAGGGTGAAAGCAGTTGAAAAGCAAAAGGTGAGTGAAATTTTGAAGAATGGACAAGGCTGCCAGGTAATGAGGACTCTGGTTTTAAATCTAATATGACTGGGGTTTTTACAGCTTTGAACAATGCTTATTAAAGGATGTAGCATTTCCAGTCTATCTGAAACTTTACCATTTTGTATTTGAATGCTTGGCGGGAGGTGAGCATTATTGCAAGGATGAATCCGTGTAGTCCCTCATTCATCCAGGAGTGATCCATAGTAGAAAAAGTTTCAAAAAAGTCTTCTGGACAGTTTAATTCTTCAACGAGACGTTTCGACTTCCATCCGGAAATCATTTTCAATCTGAATGAAATGGACTGGAACCTGGATCCATTTATACTAACCTGAGTAACAGGTAAAAAAAGTGTAAGAGGGGCTCGACCAATGAGAATGTTCCTTAAGATGGCCGTGAATGGCTCCTATTGTAGCCACAGACCAGTAAACAAACCTATTATAAAAATGCTAAAAGCCTAGTGAAAAGAGAAACCTGCTAACGAGAGGCGTGAAACTGAGTCACGAGGTGTCATCTTTAGTCCATGGCTTCAAAAGGCTGCTATAGCCCGGTATCTATAGCAGCCTTTTGAAGCCATGGACTAAAGATGACACCTCGTGACTCAGTTTCACGACTCTCGTTAGCAGGTTTCTCTTTTCACTAGGCTTTTAGCATTTTTATAATAGGTTTGTTTACTGGTCTGTGGCTACAATAGGAGCCATTCACGGCCATCTTAAGGAACATTCTCATTGGTCGAGCCCCTCTTACACTTTTTTTACCTGTTACTCAGGTTAGTATAAATGGATCCAGGTTCCAGTCCATTTCATTCAGATTGAAAATGATTTCCGGATGGAAGTCGAAACGTCTCGTTGAAGAATTAAACTGTCCAGAAGACTTTTTTGAAACTTTTTCTACTATTGCAAGGATGCGTTAGATTTTTAAGGGGTTATTAAGATTATGTGTTGTTTTATTAAGAAAGTCATTTACTTTTGCATTCCGCATCTTTACTGTAAATGAGTTGCGCAGTTGTTTGAATTTTGACCAGTCAGTAGAGAGCTGAGTTTTTCTAGCTTCAGCCCACACTAAGTTGCGCTTATGAAGAAGATCTGAAAATTCAGGTGTGAATCATGGATTATTTCTCCCTTTAACCCCATGTTTTTTAATTGGGGCATGTTTATTTATAATGTTACAAAAAGAGTCATTGAAATATTTCCAGGCGTCCTCCACATCGGTCATGAGTTAGAGTTTTCTCCAATTAAATTCTTGCTCAGAGAACCTTTTCCGAGCTCGCTTGTTATTATCCTAGGTTTATGCTCAGGTATCTTTGCATTCCTCACTGAAGCAATAAAGCAATGATCACTTATGTCATTTGCAAAAATTGTGGCCTTGGAATACATGTGAGGTGCAATTGTTAGTATAAAATCAATTAGTGATGATTTCTCTGGATTTTTTAGATTTGGTCCAGATGTCAGGTGTGTCAGGATGTTAACATCCTGACACATTGGGTCCACATACGAAAAATCGGGCACTTCTATCAAGTAACTGTAGTCACTCACATGAACAGACCGTGCACTCGCTAACACATGCCTGTTTTTCTTTTTTATACCTATAGCTCACCCCTGTAACACGGCATCTCTTTTGGAAACAAGCTGGAATATATTTTTTATTTTGAATTACTCTATTCATCCCTCACCGGGGAAATTTGTTTGCTGCACTCCTTACACCGCAGCAGGCTGCCCTTCAACGGCACCAATGGTGGGAGAAGTGGGGGTTAGGTTTCTTCTCCAAGGACCCTAGACGTGCTCTCCGTGGGACGCAAACCCGCGACCTTCCGGTCCGCGGGCGAACGCGCTAACCATGCGGCCACCGTCTCCACATAGTCCATATAGTCTTCCCAAAGTGGGCAGGATGATCCCGTCTTGTCCCATCCCGGTCTTCTTCTGGTCACCATTGTTGCTTTTCCATTTTCCTCCAACCTGTAATCCTTTTTGTTTGTTTTGATTCTGCGCAACTGCCTGAAAATGTGACGTAAATACTTTAAACCATACCAACATGTCAACAATGATACCACACAGATCTGAGTGAGGATTGAGGAGTGTGTGACCTTCTCCTGAAGAGTTAAACCAGACTATCCGGTCTTCCTCCTTCAAGGTCGACCATCGGTAAACGTGTGCTTTATTGACTACTGACCCTTTAATCAGTAGTTAATAAAGCACACTAAGCTTCTGCAGAACTTTTGATGACTATTCAGATATAGACAGCAGCACTACAACGACACATGAACATAACTCAATGAATTTAGAGGTGGTCCTTTTTTGTGCTTTCATTTGATAAAAACACAATCTTCTTTATATGGATGTTTCTTTGATGTTCCCTTTAGTGCATCCACTACAGTAGCTTCTACTCTATGTGCTGTGTAATGTGCCTCACAGCCCACAAGCAACGTTCATTCTAGGAACACCTTGTAATCCGATACGCCTTATAAAGCAAACATACGACGGTGATGCCAACTGAAAAAAAAAAACCCGGGTTTCAACCCTTAAGAATGATTTAATTTTCTTCAATTCAAATACACAAGGATAAAAATTTAAGCAAGCTTCCTCTTTGGGGTGGCTGGGTGACTCGGAGACAGAAGGAGGAGCTCTGAGTAGAGCCAATGCTACTCCATGTCAAGAAAAGCCAGATGGAAGGGGGAGGGTTGGGTATTTGGTTAGGTACCACCCTATTGGGTGGTAGTCACTGGTGAGGTGTTTCCTAATGTGTATTTTAAGGACACTTTTGAATAGAAAATGTTTGCAAACTTTATTAATTGTCTAAGTGTTTTTGTAGTAAAACACCATTAAAGCTCAGAAAATCTTAAAAGTGGTTGTGACTTGTTTGCACTTTTTCTTTGACCAAAATTAAAAGTAATAACTAGAATAAATCTTAGTAAAACCTAAACAGATGAGTTTTATTAAAGTACTCATTCTACTGTTTCATGTCCTTGATTGGAACTTGTTTTTATGAGACATCTTTTCATTTATTCTGAATCATGATGAGTTTTTTCCCCCTTACTTTAAGGATAAAATATTGTTGACAAAATATATTAGGTTCTCGAGCACGTTCGTAACAGTCCTTCTCTGCGGGTCACACTTTAAAGTTGAGTTTACTGCAGTAAAAACAGTCTTACTGTTTGTCAGGTTTCATAAGTTTTTTAAAAGTGGTTCATTTTTCTTTGAAGCCACATGGCATGAACTTGTGGATTAAAATGTAAAACACCACTGCTCATGTCCGAGTTAGCGTACGAATGTTGACCAAATTTAATTCTGTTCTGATTTCTTTCCAGCTTTTGAAAGTCTGCTTTCGTTGGACAAAATGTTCAAGGGATTAAATTGGTTGTTATCACTTTAAGTAACCAAGAAGTCAAGTTTTTCTGTGACGTTTATTCGTGAGGGTGATGTCAGATTTTCAACCGTACGGACACCATAAAGTACAGTTCAATTTGAGTAAAATTATTAGCAGCTTTGTTGTTGTTGATAAATGACATGTCTGATTATAAAAAGCCTGTTACTATTTACAAATTTCTAAATTTGTAATTTTCATAAGTTTTTTTCCATTTGTTTGATTCCTTTAACTTGTTTAAGCATCTAATCCGTTCGAATTGACGTTCTCGGGTTAAAACATAGAATTTGTGGTCATTTGGAAGAAATAAAGTAAGATTTTATTTGGAGTTCATATGCTGTACTAACAAGGCGGGCAGAGGAATGTGAGTGTTTTACTTAATTTAAGATACTTTGGAGTATTTTTGCTCACCGTTTGATTTAGTGATGGAGGTGGTGGCATCCAGAGCAGAATGCTGCTAACATGTCCTCACATCGGAGGATGCTTGAATCCTTAAAGAACACAGTTTATTTAATAAAGAACTGTGTCAAAGCGTTTAAATAACATGGTTCGGTCAAACAAATTTGGACCGGTCTAACTAGCAATGAGTTTCTTACATAACGTGGAGGTTAAGCCTTTAAGGTTTATCATTGAGTTTTGCAATAGTTTTGAAGAAGGTGGCTCGGCTTTCAATTATTCACTTCTTTCATCTGCTCTGTAATGACTTTCTTGTTTTTTCTCCATTTTGTGCCGACATTCAATTTACACGATAGTGTGGTGACCTCGTACGTTCGAATTAGCCGAACAGTTATTATTGATGAATAGTTATTGCCATGATACATAAAAAACTCAGCAAAATCTGATGGATTTTAATGGTGAAGCGACAAAGTGTTTAAAGTATTTTCCTGGCTGACTTGTAGAAAATGTTCCTGGTAGTGATGTGTTGATTACTTCTCTAATATGCCAAGAAGGCGGTCCATCTGGGCCATTCTGGCCTCCTCCCGGGCATCCAGCTCTCTTTGACGTGCTTCCCGTCTGGCAGCATCCTCTTTTAGGAATTCGAGCACCTCATTATTGGTGTCCCTTTTTCCTCCATTTCCCGAACACCCAGGTTGAGAGAGGGTCAGGTTTTCTCCTGGTCCACTGCTGGATTCAGAGGCACCGCTGGCACCACTGGTAGATGGGACACAGGGCAGGTCATCCCTCAGGGTTCAGGTGCCCTCATCAGGATCATCCTCAGGCTCTGTGTCCACTGATGCTGAAATGAGGTTGAGGGGCCTGATGGAGTCCCTGGCTCCCATGGCCTCATGCATGACCTCAAAAAACAGCCATGTTGCAGCAGTGACCTGTGCTTGCACATGTGTGTGGTAAAATGAGGTCCTATGAGATCGAATTCAGTGTGGTGACACATAACTGATGATTTTAAAAGGACAAGAAGAATCTCCATCGTTATTAAATTAAAACCACAGACGAACATTCCTCATGTGACCCAGCAACCCATTCACCAGTGCACATTAAAAATAATTAACCTATATTTTTTTCTTTAAGTTGTCCCATTTTTTTGGCAGCCTGGCTGGCGTTCACTTGTTTCTCCAAACCCATTTCCGAAATTATGACGCTGAGCACGTACAAAACAAGTTAAGAAATTAAACACATTGACTTTTGTTCTCACTTACGGTTTACAGTAACAGAGTGCTTACCTGTAGCCGTGCACTGAAGAATTCCGGAACCCCGTAAACAATGCTTCATGTTTCATCCGTAGTCTTATAAAGACGACCGTTTGTTCTTCCGATCTTGTTTATTTGGGATTATTTAACAGCGATTTTGTGTAAATTCATATCAATAATATATTCGCAGTGTGTTTCTACTTCCAAACAAATCTCCGATGCAGCCTTTTATCCTGCGATTCCATTTCTATCTTTAAAGTTGTCGACCACGCTCACCTGTCTCCTTCAGGTGCAGGTTTTTAAAGGGCTGTCCCATTTCAAGTGAAAACACCTGGAGCCCTTGAAGCCTCTCACAGTCGAGCACTTACACACGTGATGTCATTTAGTCTTTGAGGGCTCAGCGCTCAAGAACACGAGTGCTCATGTAGTTGGTTTGGGATTGGGCCAATATGTGTTTATGTGTTGTTCACAATGAGGAGGAGGGGCAAAAACACATCTCCGTGAAGCTGGCACCTCTTAAAAAAATATATAAACACAGAATTTGTCAATTGTTTGTGCTGAAAAAACAAAACTGAGATAGCACAAACCAAAATTTTGACAGAACAAACGATTGACACCATTTTTAGGAGTTTTCTTGCATTTTTAAAAAAAAACTGAGGGGCTGGACGACGTCATATTGTAAAAAGAATCGCACATATTTAAAAAAATAAAATAGCGCAAACAAAAGTTTCTACAGCATAAACGTAGCGCAAACTATTAACATAGTTTTTGTTTATATGTTTATGTTTTAAGAGGAGCCAACACCACAGAGGTCAAAAACGCCGTTGAAGGGCAGCCTGCTGCGGTGTAAGGAGTGCAGCAAACAAATTTCCCCGGTGTGGGATGAATAGAGTAATTCAAAATAAAAATAAAAAAAATAAAAACAAACACACTATTCTCAAACTGGGTAGATAATTACAGACAGAAGAAACCGGATCAGCCTTTAAAACTGAGGCTTTTTTTTTTTTTTTTTCCACAAGGTTTATTGTTCAAATAAATACATATTTACATTGAAAAAAATCCACATTCCTATTAATCCACAGAAAACAAATTATTTTGCCCCATTTACTCCTCTCGCTTCCGTCACATCTCTCTCCCATTAATCCTGTTCACACAACCCAAGCTCCATTATGTGTCGCCACATTCAACTCCCTGTGAAAGTTCACCACTGCCATTACACCCACAAACAAGGAGGAAAAGCCTCCTGCTGTGTCCTAAATCAAAACACTAAAACCCAGAAAATAACAAGATAAAATTAGCTTTGGAACAGCTGCAGACTAACAGCTTAATCCAAGAGTCCATGACCCCATCTGAGTGTTCACTTCACCAGACGTCCCATTCCTCTGGGATCAGCTACTTTCTGCCTCAGTTTTGGTGTCGCTGAACAACAAGACGTTCTTCGTCAGCGTGTTGTTTGCACTTTTTATCAGGGCCTTAGGTGTAAGAAGACCACCTCTTTGTGCATACATGTTCCGAGCCTTCCACAAGGCGACCTTTACACAGTTTATGGCGATCCAGCCCAGCGGAGGGTCCTAAAGATCCGAGCCCGTGGGGCCATACAAGATGTAGTTGTAGTCGGGTTGTCTTCCCAGATGTTCATCCAGGGTGTGGCGACCCTCCAGGTGAGTCTGGCATGATGGCAGGACCAAAGCAAATGTCTCCGGGTCACCACAGCAGGGAAGAGGGCAGTAAGCATTCCCGGTGAAACCCCTGCTCTGCAGTAGGAAACCCACTGAGAGGCGTTCGTGAGCCATCAGCCAAGCTACATCCTTTATGTGGTTAGGAAGAAGCTTGCAGTTTATGTTCTTCCAAGTTTTCTCCGATCCTTCATGCCAGGCTGTGTACCGTAAACAGTCTGTCAGGGTCATACAAAGCTACCTCCACCGCCTTTCTGGTCAGACCGGTTACAGGAATGGCTGTAATCACAGGACAAGCTTTTTCACAACCGACTGGTATATCAGTCGAAGTCTCAGAAGCCGGGACTGGCAGGGGGAATCTCTTCCCCCAGGCTCTCAAGATCTGTCGCCCCACCCAAAATCTTGCGTAGTAACTCTAAGATGTTCCAGTGTCCATGAGGATGCCTCTGACGATCGGAGCGACAAACATCGCAGTGAACTATGACTGGAGTTCAGGAGCCCCTCTTCCTCCCATCGCCACATGTTCTCGTGGCACCCTCCCCATGTGAAACGGAAAATGTTTTTCCGTAGTGTTATTAAGGACCTTTGGGGGGCGGGAGGGTTGAAGCAAGGTGAGCTAGCATGGTTATTATTTCAGCCTTTACGACCAGGATCCTCCCCGTTATAGAAAGATCCCTGTTTTTCCACTGGTGCAGTTTCCCCATGACTTTTTGTATCTTTGTTGCCCAGTTTACTCTCTCCATGTTCGTCCCAATTTGCACCCCCAGTATCTTTATCAAGTCTGTTTTTTCCATCACATCACATGGTTCTTTAACTTCTCTCCAGTTCTTGTACATTATTTCACTCTTGTTCTTGTTCAGCTTGGTTCCTGCGGCCATGGCAAACAATTCACAGACCCGCATTGTTGCCATGATGGAACGATTGTCATTCAGCAACAAGGTCAGGTCATCCATGTAGACTGCTGCCTTTACTTGGGTGCCTCCACTGCCTGGGGGGACGTGGCCAGAGAGATATGGGTTCTGCCTTATTGCCTGAACCTGGGGTTCCATTGCCAAGACAAACAACAAGGGGGACAAAGGACAACCCTGCCTTACTCCGGACTTCACTGCCAGTGAGGGGCTAAGGTTCCCGTTCACCATCACCCTGCTGGAGGCATTGTTGTAGAGCAGTTTCAACCATGTCAGGATGGTTGGTCCGAAACCGAACCTCCTCATGACCGCCAGCAGGTACTCATGGCTTACACTGTCAAACGCCTTTTCAAAGTCCAGCGCCAGGATGGCAAGAGGCAAATGTCTGTCAACCGCATACAGGTACACATCCCTGATCAGAGTCAGGCTGTCTGAGATCTTCCGGCCTGGCACGCAGCAGGTCTGGTCTGATCAGGGTGTGAACCACGGGCTGTATACGGAGGAAGAGAGACTTTGTCAGGATCTTGTAATCTACTCCCAGTAAGGTTAAGGACCTGCACTTACGCAGGTCCTTTTTATTGCCCTTTTTGTACAAAAGGCAGATGGCACCAGTTTGCATCAGGGACGGGAATTTGCCGTTCCGTAGAATGTCCTGGTAGACTTGGAGGAGAGATGTCCCAGAAAGTTTGATAAACTCCTTGGGCAACCCGTCTAGTCCAGGGGAGCTGTTGTTGTGCATGCTCTCCATGGCCCTCGTTAATTCAGCAGCGGTTAAGCTGTCGTCCAGTCTGGACCGATTGATGTCGTCAATTTCCGATTGAATCCCACTCAGGAAGTCGTTTAGTCAGACATTATCTGGAGGTGTTTCTGCATAAAGGTGGCTGAAAAACTCATGGACAGTCTGTGTAATGTTCCTTGGGTCCGTAATCAGTCTTCCATCTCCATTGACCAGCGATGCTATGGCCGTTCTGGAGCATCGTATCCTCTTGAAAAAGTAACTGGTGCACTTTTCATTTTGTTCCAGATGTTTTACTCTGCTTCTGACTAGGGTACCCTTGCTCCTTTCATTCATCTTCTGCATTATTTCAGCCTTCAGTTTCAACAAGTTGTCTCTAAGTGGGAAGCCCTTCAGGATGAGGTTGTGTATTCTCTGTGTCTTTTCGTGCCTCCTATTCAACCATTCTCGCTGTTTCGCCGCTTTCTTCTTCCCTTAAGCAACAAAATTGTTGTGTGGGGTGTGGGATGGATGTAAGGATGAGGATCCACGTGCAGGTTTAACAATTTATTCAAAGAAAGTGTCCATGGGGAAGTGCTGGATGGCCAGGAGGAAAGGCTGAAGGTTCCTGTGGGGAGAATGAAAATATAAGTTCATGGTGATAAAAATAAACATAGTGAGAGGTGGTCAGTTTACCACAGGGTTAGCTGAAGAACTGATGACGACTGTGGATGAGACCAGGTCTTTTGTATTCAAAGTTAAGTACGCGCAGCTGGGAGAAATCAGCCAATCCTCCCGTTAGCAGCCATCCAGCACCTGTGAGTATTGAAGAGGGAGAGAAAAGAGAAGGAAAATTCAGGCCCTTAAAGGCCTCACACAACAGAAATATAGTTTGCACTTTCTTTTGACGCCCTCCCACCCCTCGGCTAGGGAAGGGTAGAGCGGCTGCAAGGATAGTCGTTGCCTCAGTGGAGTCTTGAGTGTTAAGACGAGGTGTGAGTCTGTGAGCAGGCGAGTGTTAAGCCTCCATTGTCCGGAACCAAATCTCATCGGCACGTCAATTGAGAGTGTAGCCGTCAGTTTGTTGTGATCTGAGAACGGGACCGGGCTATTGTTGAAGCCAATCGCCTTAAGCCCTTTGGTCACCAAAACACGGTCCAAACGGGAGGAGGTGGCTTGGTTGGACCATGTGTGTCCGAGGTTTACAGGATCCATGGCCAGCGCCACGTCCGTCAACCCACAAACCACTTGGAGCGATTTCAAAAGTTCAGAACTTGCGTCCAGCGCCTCCAGTCTGACCGTCTTGAAACTTTAAAACTTTTTTATTTCGGACTCAGTCTCCTATAACATTACTATATACATTAACAAAAACAAATCCTCTTACTCAAATAATACAGGTGACTAAGAACAGGCTGAAGCAAAAAAATGCTTGTGTGCCCATGAAGTCTGGAAGTATGTTCTGTCTGTTGGGTCTGTAATAGAGTTAAAGTCCCCTCTGAGATGTTTCTCCCACAGTAGATGTTATCCTGCAGGGCATTCAGATTCCGTATCCGTTCTTGTGGGTTTGCTGAGGCGTATCAAAGGCGCCTGAAGGCACCTCCAAGGCGTGCCTTCAAAGACAATGTCCACTACTAACAACCTCCCGGGTATGACGATTTGGGACTTTGTTATTTCTATATTCTTGCTGTTAATCAGGATAACTACTCCTGAAGCTCTGTTTCCGTTGTCCCCCGATCAGACCGAAGCCCCGTGTGGCTATCTCTTCTGGAACTATAGATAATCTGGGTGAAAGTGTAGATGGTATTCTTGCAGCAAGATGATATGACCTCCACTGACGCGAAGAGCGGAGAATACCGATTGACATTTTACAGGGTCCGTTATGCCTCTGCAATTTAGCGTTACCAATTGTATTGCAGTACTCCTAGTCGTGGTGGGGGAAAAGAAAAAAATGTCATGCAGGTCAGGTCAGCAGCGATCCAGATTGTCCAGCTTCTGTCGTTTTTACCTCTTCTGTTTTTGTATCCTCCAATAATTCATGGGGTTCGTGTGCGACTCACTGTGAGAACTTTTCCAACGACCCAGAGTCCAGATAGGTCTTAAAGGCCTGGTCTTCGGTCTCGCGATCACCCAGTGGAGAGCCTCTCGACGCAGAGCGTGGCCGTCTGCGAGGCTGGACATCGCTGTTACCGACGCCTCGCTCCGGCGCCTCGCTCCGGCTGCAATCCCTGCTCCTCCGCTCTAGCGTCTGGGAAAAGTAGCGGTGCCACAAAAGTGAGGCACTTAGTGTTTCTAAAGGCCAATCTGGAGTAAAGATCTAGGTGCTCTTTTTTTGTTGTTTATTTTAATTTATATTTTATTTTGATTTAAATGTTGTATCTGTTTATTTTAACTTTCATTAAAAAGCTGAAAAATTCAAATGATTCAAAGTTGGAAAGACCAGATTTTTTTTACATTGTATTATAAATTTTTATATTTTATGTTTTTACAAGTTAGTAATGACAGGTTTGTAAAAAAAAACATTTAAAAACAAAAGTAGGAAATAATTTGTGCATACTTTAAATGAGTCACTTCAAACAAAAACCAATCTGAGGAGCCGTTCAGGAGCCGAAAGAGTCAGCTCTTTTTAATGAGCCGAACCGAAAGAACTGGTTCTTTAAAAAGAGCCGAACTTCCCATCACTAACTGAGAGCCTTCATCATCTTCAATAACCTTTGATCTTTTCCTACTTCCTGGTTCACAACAGAAACCTTTTCTACTTTTTATTTACTCCCTTTTATTTTATTCATTTATCATCTCTTAAAAGATCTTTTTCTATGTTGGACAAAAAGAGAGATCATCTCTCTACAGGACCGGCATCTTCTTGTTTCATTCACAACACATTCATTCTTTAATCATCCGAACCTGCTGCACGTCCTGCCTGTGCAGATTCATCTCTCACTCCACATTCAGGTCACTGCAGTCGTAAAGTGAGGAAGAATTGGGGCCAGTGTGCAGGTGTGTGTGTTCATGTCTGCTGTGTTTTGTGTGGGTGAGTGTTTTAATATGTTTGCTTTAATTTGTTATTGTTTAATGAATCAAGTCGGTGTAATTCCTCATTCGTCCAGCAGTGATTCACCATAGAAAAGTGTTTGATGATCGAGACGTTTCGATTTCCATCTGGAAATCATTTTCAATCTGATCAATTTTCAATCAGATTGAAAATAAATTCTGAATGGAAGTCGAAACGTCTCGATCAAAAAACACACTGAACAGAAAATACTTTAAAGACTTGTTTACGATCTCTTCAAAGTCCTCTTTTCTGCCTTTCTATCTCGCTGTTGTAAAATGGTGGTGGTGGGATAGGGTAATGTGTGTGTGTGTGTGTGTGTGTGTGTGTGTGTGTGTGTGGGGGGGGGGGTGATAGGGTACAGTGTGTGTGGGGGGTGATAGGGTACAGTGTGTGTGTGGGGGTGATAGGGTACAGTGTGTGTGTGTGGGGGTGATAGGGTACAGTGTGTGTGTGGGGGTGATAGGGTACAGTGTGTGTGTGGGGGGGGTGATAGGGTACAGTGTGTGTGGGGGTGATAGGGTACAGTGTGTGTGTGTGTGGGTGATAGGGTACAGTGTGTGTGTGGGGATGATAGGGTACAGTGTGTGTGGGGGGGGGTGATAGGGTACAGTGTGTGTGTGTGGGGGGGTGATAGGGTACAGTGTGTGTGTGTGGGGGGGTGATAGGGTACAGTGTGTGTGTGGGGGGGTGATAGGGTACAGTGTGTGTGTGTGGGGGGGTGATAGGGTACAGTGTGTGTGGGGGTGATAGGGTACAGTGTGTGTGTGGGTGATAGGGTACAGTGTGTGTGTGGGGGTGATAGGGTACAGTGTGTGTGTGTGGGGGTGATAGGGTACAGTGTGTGTGGGGGTGATAGGGTACAGTGTGTGTGTGGGTGATAGGGTACAGTGTGTGTGTGTGTGGGGGTGATAGGGTACAGTGTGTGTGTGGGGGTGATAGGGTACAGTGTGTGGGGGGGTGATAGGGTACAGTGTGTGTGGGGGGGGTGATAGGGTACAGTGTGTGTGTGGGGGGGTGATAGGGTACAGTGTGTGTGTGTGGGGGGGTGATAGGGTACAGTGTGTGTGGGGGGGTGATAGGGTACAGTGTGTGTGTGGGGGGGTGATAGGGTACAGTGTGTGTGTGTGGGGGTGATAGGGTACAGTGTGTGGGGGTGATAGGGTACAGTGTGTGTGTGTGTGGGGGTGATAGGGTACAGTGTGTGTGGGGGTGATAGGGTACAGTGTGTGTGGGGGGGGTGATAGGGTACAGTGTGTGTGTGGGGGTGATAGGGTACAGTGTGTGTGTGTGGGGGGGTGATAGGGTACAGTGTGTGTGTGGGGGGGTGATAGGGTACAGTGTGTGTGTGTGGGGGTGATAGGGTACAGTGTGTGTGGGGGGGTGATAGGGTACAGTGTGTGTGTGTGGGGGGGTGATAGGGTACAGTGTGTGTGGGGGGGTGATAGGGTACAGTGTGTGTGTGTGTGTGTGTGATAGGGTACAGTGTGTGTGTGTGGGGGGGTGATAGGGTACAGTGTGTGTGTGTGTGTGTGTGATAGGGTACAGTGTGTGTGTGGGGGTGATAGGGTACAGTGTGTGTGTGTGGGGGGGTGATAGGGTACAGTGTGTGTGTGTGGGGGTGATAGCGTACAGTGTGTGTGTGTGTGTGATAGGGTACAGTGTGTGTGGGGGGTGATAGGGTACAGTGTGTGTGTGTGGGGGGTGATAGGGTACAGTGTGTGTGGGGGGTGATAGGGTACAGTGTGTGTGTGTGGGGGGTGATAGGGTACAGTGTGTGTGTGTGGGGGGGTGATAGGGTACAGTGTGTGTGTGTGGGGGGTGATAGGGTACAGTGTGTGTGGGGGGTGATAGGGTACAGTGTGTGTGTGTGGGGGGGTGATAGGGTACAGTGTGTGTGTGGGGGTGATAGGGTACAGTGTGTGTGTGTGTGGGTGATAGGGTACAGTGTGTGTGTGTGGGGGGGGTGATAGGGTACAGTGTGTGTGTGTGGGGGTGATAGGGTACAGTGTGTGTGTGTGGGGGGGTGATAGGGTACAGTGTGTGTGTGTGGGGGGGTGATAGGGTACAGTGTGTGTGTGGGGGTGATAGGGTACAGTGTGTGTGTGTGGGGGGGTGATAGGGTACAGTGTGTGTGTGGGGGTGATAGGGTACAGTGTGTGTGTGGGGGTGATAGGGTACAGTGTGTGTGGGGGGGTGATAGGGTACAGTGTGTGTGTGGGTGATAGGGTACAGTTTGTGTGTGTGTGGGGGTGATAGGGTACAGTGTGTGTGTGTGGGTGATAGGGTACAGTGTGTGTGTGTGGGTGATAGGGTACAGTGTGTGTGTGTGGGGGGGGTGATAGGGTACAGTGTGTGTGTGTGGGGGTGATAGGGTACAGTGTGTGTGGGGGGGTGATAGGGTACAGTGTGTGTGTGTGGGGGTGATAGGGTACAGTGTGTGTGTGTGGGGGTGATAGGGTACAGTGTGTGTGTGGGGGTGATAGGGTACAGTGTGTGTGTGTGGGTGATAGGGTACAGTGTGTGTGGGGGGGTGATAGGGTACAGTGTGTGTGGGGGGGGGTGATAGGGTACAGTGTGTGTGGGGGGGTGATAGGGTACAGTGTGTGTGTGGGGGGGTGATAGGGTACAGTGTGTGTGTGGGGGTGATAGGGTACAGTGTGTGTGTGGGGGTGATAGGGTACAGTGTGTGTGTGGGGGTGATAGGGTACAGTGTGTGTGTGTGGGGGGTGATAGGGTACAGTGTGTGTGTGTGGGGGGTGATAGGGTACAGTGTGTGTGTGTGGGGGTGATAGGGTACAGTGTGTGTGGGGGTGATAGGGTACAGTGTGTGTGTGGGGGTGATAGGGTACAGTGTGTGTGGGGGTGATAGGGTACAGTGTGTGTGTGGGGGTGATAGGGTACAGTGTGTGTGTGGGGGTGATAGGGTACAGTGTGTGTGGGGGGGGTGATAGGGTACAGTGTGTGTGTGGGGGGGGGTGATAGGGTACAGTGTGTGTGTGTGGGTGATAGGGTACAGTGTGTGTGGGGGGGTGATAGGGTACAGTGTGTGTGTGGGGGGGTGATAGGGTACAGTGTGTGTGGGGGGGTGATAGGGTACAGTGTGTGTGTGGGGGGGTGATAGGGTACAGTGTGTGTGTGTGGGTGATAGGGTACAGTGTGTGGGGGGGTGATAGGGTACAGTGTGTGTGTGTGGGGGTGATAGGGTACAGTGTGTGTGTGTGGGGGTGATAGGGTACAGTGTGTGTGGGGGGGTGATAGGGTACAGTGTGTGTGTGGGGGGGTGATAGGGTACAGTGTGTGTGTGGGGGGGTGATAGGGTACAGTGTGTGTGTGTGTGGGTGATAGGGTACAGTGTGTGTGTGTGGGTGATAGGGTACAGTGTGTGTGTGTGGGGGGTGATAGGGTACAGTGTGTGTGTGTGGGGGTGATAGGGTACAGTGTGTGTGTGGGGGTGATAGGGTACAGTGTGTGTGTGGGGGTGATAGGGTACAGTGTGTGTGTGGGGGTGATAGGGTACAGTGTGTGTGTGTGGGGGGTGATAGGGTACAGTGTGTGTGTGTGTGGGGGTGATAGGGTACAGTGTGTGTGGGGGTGATAGGGTACAGTGTGTGTGTGGGGGTGATAGGGTACAGTGTGTGTGGGGGTGATAGGGTACAGTGTGTGTGTGGGGGTGATAGGGTACAGTGTGTGTGTGTGGGGGGGTGATAGGGTACAGTGTGTGTGTGTGGGGGGGTGATAGGGTACAGTGTGTGTGTGTGGGTGATAGGGTACAGTGTGTGTGTGGGGGTGATAGGGTACAGTGTGTGTGTGTGGGGGTGATAGGGTACAGTGTGTGTGTGTGTGGGGGGGTAATAGGGTACAGTGTGTGTGTGTGGGGGGGTGATAGGGTACAGTGTGTGTGTGGGGGTGATAGGGTACAGTGTGTGTGTGGGGGGGGGTGATAGGGTACAGTGTGTGTGTGTGGGTGATAGGGTACAGTGTGTGTGAATAATTTTTAAATATCTGTTTGCTTTTAATTTGTTATTGTTTTATAATCTTGACTTTAATTCTTTGATTTTTTTTTTTTTTTTATTTGTTCTGTTTTTTTTCAGGACTTTGTGTAACTTTTTTTTTTTAAAACACTTTATAAATAAAATATAATTTGATTTAAAATAACGTTTATTCTTTTAAAAAATGATTCCAAAAACTTTAAAAGTAAAAAAGTTGTTGAATCAGTAAAAAACAAAACAAAAAAAAAACACTCAGTGATGCAACGTCTTTTCAACCAATCAGGAAATAAATAATGTCAAGTCAGCAGGAACTGGTTTTAAACCAGGTTAAAACCAGCTTAGCCTGGTTTTAGCCGGAGTGAGCTTGTAGACCCGGGGTTCTGAAACGGACCGATCCAGTCCACAAGAAAATCTCTCATATCGACATGACGCAGTCCCCGCTCGGTTCCAGATTCTGGTTGCTCACACCGACCGGCAGCCGGCCGGTTCTGGACTGGTTCTGGTTCCAGCGCCTCATTCGCTGGCGGTAGTCTTCCACCTCGGCCTGATGGGAGCGGGTGGGGGCGGGGTGGACGGAGTGACGGATAGCGTGGATCATCAACCTGAGAGATCAAACGGAATCTCATCAGAGATCAAACAACATCCTGGATCAGTGTCCGGGTCAGCATTACCTTGGTATGAGAGCCGTCACCGTGGTGATGACACAGATGAGGTAAAAACGAGGTTGGGACATCTGAAGCATCTCCACGCCAAGAGGGTTGGTGGGATGGCTGCAGACGGAGCAGACCGAGCCAAAAACAAGGACGAAGACAAAGTAGGAGGACAAGCTGAGGCCCAGAACCAGGAAGTGGATCCATGTCTGCAACGAGACAATAGAACTGAAACGTTAACGATCCAATCACGTCACACCGCCGTAAGGCACTACGACGTCTCCTGCAAGAGTGAGACGCCGGTGTTCTGTCGAGTTGTGACACCTCGTTGAGATGAGACGTTCTACACTCTGTACATGTCCAGAATGCAACCAAACTCCACCCCCATAACGCAATCCCTGTCAAACTGAGCTTCTGTTTAGGAATAACTAAGGGTAGTGTTTAAGGTTAGAGTAAAATGTACATTATTATTATGTGTCAATGCAATGAAGATCACAAACAACAAGGAAGTAAAAATAAGGGGGAGGAGTTTGATTGCATCATCCGCATGCTGAGAAGCTCCGAACCTCTCGATGAGGCTTCACAACCCGACAGTACACCGGTTCAATTCCCCATCTGTGGAGCCTACTGGCTTCCATTGGTTTGTACTTCTGGTAAGAATTACAATAAATCTTAAAAGATGTTCTGAGATGCAGAAACTGGAATGTTTTATTAGACCAGATTTATATTTTAAGGTTCATTTAGAAAATGGCTGCCCAGCGCCCCACAGCAAGAAGGTTGTGGGTTTGAGTCCCAGGTGGGGACGAGGCTTGGAACACTGGCCTTTCTGTGTGGAGTGTATGTGTGGGTTTTCTCTGGCTTCCTCCAAAAACATGCATCTTAGGTTGATTGGCCTCTACATGATTGCCCCTTGGAGTGAGTGTGTGGATGGTTGTTTGTGTCCCTGCAACAGACTGGTGACCTGTTCTGGTGTACCCTGCCCCTTGCCTCAAATCAACCGGGTTGGGTCCCGGCACCCCCTGCTGTCCTGTAAGAGATAGACGGTTAAGAACGTGACTGGCTGGAACAGCAGGCCTCACGGAGAAGGAGGCTCTAAGGACAGACGTACCGGCGTGTTGCTCTAAGGACAGACGTACCAGCGTGTTGCTCTAAGGACAGACATACCAGCGTGTTGCTCTAAGGACAGACGTACCAGCGTGTTGCTCTAAGGACAGACGTACCAGCGTGTTGCTCTAAGGACAGACGTACCAGCGTGTTGCTCTAAGGACAGACGTACCAGCGTGTTGCTCTCGATGACCTGATGCAGTAGGATGATGAGGAGCGCGGAGGTGTTCACTGGAGAACCGAAGGACAGGATCCCCACGTCGGAACCCGCCAGACTCTAAAACCACAAAACCATTAAAACACAGAAAAACTCAAACGTCTGATTTTTTTAATGAATCACTTACAAAGTACGGAATAAAAAAACAAACGAGGCTCTGATAGAACGCATCCAGGACCGTAACCCAGAACATGGACGGTACGTAGACCTGAAAGACAGTAAACAAAGTCTATAAAAACCAGGACCAAACACTCAAACTCCAGTCTTAAAGTCACCTTGGTGGTTCGTTTATCTCCGTAGAGTTCCGGTTGCTCAATCAGAATGTCTCTGGATGTGTCCTGGTCCAGAACCCCATAAACTAAAGGTGGGACGGACGTGAAGACCAGGTTGAAGAGGATCAGGACCCAGGAGTTTATCATGACTGTTCCAGAGAATCCGCAGAAGAACTGGTAGATGAACAGCAGGTTGACGTACATCTGGCAGGGAGTGAAAGGAGATATGTCATCTACCTCTGTGTAGACACCATCTATCTCCACAGAGATGCCATCTGTCTCCATGGAGACGCCATCTGTCTCCACGGAGAAGCTATCTATCTCCACGGAGACGCCACTGGCTGCAGCTTCATTTTCAGTAAACTTTGCTAACCAAGAACAGAATCTCCATAGTAACCATAGGTAGAACGCCCATAGCAACCAGGGAAAGAAAGCCCATAGCAACCAGGGAAAGAGAGTCCATGGTAACCATAGACAGAAAACCCATAGTAACCAGGGATAGAAGGTGTCTCTACATCCTTGTTTGTAGGGACTGTTTACCAGCACCTACAACCCATCAGTGCTCCATCGGGTCGTCTCTGAAACTCACCACATTCTTGTAGATAAAGTAGAGGACCATGTTTGAGAGGCGGTTGGAGCACCAGTGTCCGTGAACCAGCAGCAGTTTTTTCAGATGATGGAACCTGGAGACGGCAAAGTCGCTGGACATGACGGCCTGCAGGGGGCAGAACATCCTGGTTTTTAATTCTGGTTTCTTTCAGATTCGAGTCGTTCTTTTTTTACCTGCATCCCCTCCTGACCCGAAATCCCAACTCCCACATCGGCCACCTGGATCATGCTCACATCGTTTGCTCCGTCACCTGAAGACATGACTTTGCTGTCATACCGATCGACCTTTACCCTCTCAACAGCCCACAGAAGGATCCTCACCCACAGCCAGCGTCATCACGCCCAGGCGATCCCGGACCAGCCGGACCACCTGGCTCTTTTGCAGCGGCGTGGACCGACAGCAAATCACCGCCCTGCACTGGCGGCTGAGCTCCAGGAAGCAGCTCTTCAGTTCGTCCTGCAGAGCAAAGTCCAGCGTGTGCCCGTCAATGACCAGGATGAAACCTGAGTCCTGCTGGGCCTCGTCCTGCTGGACCCCGTCCTGCTGGACCTCCTCAATCAGCTCCTTCAGCAAAACCGCACACGCATCCTGGTGGAGAGATGCTTTTATAGAGGGTCGACGCTCATCACCCTAAGTCTGCCATTCTCCGAAACTCCACCCCTTAACTCTTCTCCCATGGCAGCCCACAGTTTATTTATTTTTTGTTTACTTTTTTGAGCAACACCTGTACCCACACACATGCCCATAAGCGTCTTATTGTGTATGGGCGTTTCATGTATGGACAGCTGATTGGTTCCATTCTAACTCTGCAGACAGTTCAAGCCCCACTTGGTTCTGGGTTTGGCTGCCAAGTAAAAAACTTTGCCCACCTTTCAACTAACCCAAACTGCAGTGCTGCCACACAGCCCCTTATACCCCGTCCCCCACCTTGCTTTGACAATTGGCGGTCAGCAGGTGGTCCGCCGGTCGCAGCAGTTTGCAGGCATTGGCGATGTTGATGGCCGTCTCTTGTTTATCTCCAGTGAGCACCCAGACTTTAATTCCTGCTCTTTGGAGTGCTTGAATTGTCTCAGGGACGTCCTCCTGGAGTCTGTCAACAATGCCGGTGCTCCCTGTTCACAGATAGAGAGTGGAGAGAGTGTCCTGGAAAGGAGCAGGATGGCAGGGTTTAATGGATGGATCTTACCCAACAGAGTGAGCCTGGTCTCCAGTCTTTGGGCTGAGTCTAACAGAAGCTCTTCTCGGTTCTCGATGCTACTCTCTGCCAGCAGCTGCTTCTTCATCCACATGTCATATTCGTCTTCGTCCAGGACCTGATCCACACACACATACCGAGCAGGACCGTCAGAATGACACTAAAGAACAGAAAATCATCTGGACGGCTTCTGACATTTCAACGGCATCCCGCCCGTGATCTCGTTCTTATGGTAACCACCCACGCTGGTTACCATGATGAAGGTAGGAACGTAGCTCCTGGTTACCATGGTGAGGGTTGGAACGAAGCTCCTGGTTACCATGGTGAGGGTAGGAACGTGGATCCTGGTTACCATGGTGAGGGTAGGAACGTAGATCCTGGTTACCATGGTGAGGTAAGGAAGGTAGATCCTGGTTACCATGGTGAGGTAAGGAAGGTAGCTCCTGGTTACCATGGTGAGGGTAGGAATGTAAATCCTGGTTACCACAGTGAGGGTAGGAACATAGATCCTGGTTACCATGGTGAGGGTAGGAACGTAGGTCCTGGTTACCATGGTGAGGGTAGGAACGTGGATCCTGGTTACCATGGTGAGGTAAGGAAGGTAGATCCTGGTTACCATGGTGAGGGTAGTAACGTAGATCCTGGTTACCATGGTGAGGGTAGGAACGTAGATCCTGGTTACCATGGTGAGGGTAGGAACGTAGATCCTGGTAACCATGGTGAGGGTAAGAATGTAGATTAACTGGTAAATCGAGAAGTTCGCTCTTTGGCTAGTCCAGCGACATCCCATTGAAGGAGTTTACAATGATTACATTGTGGGATTAAAAAGTTTTAGTGACGATGTGATGGAGTTATGATTTTCTACGATCCAGCACTAGAATCTGTTCACCTTTTTGGCAATGCAGAGCGTCCGCAGTCCGTCTCTGGCATAGCCATCCAGGTGTTTCTGGGTCTGCTCTCTGATGCGGGCGGACATGTTCTGTTCTCCATCTGGAAGCAAAAATAACAGAGAAACTTTTACCACCTCCACCCGTCCACGGCTCTTTCCCTCTTTACCTTTGGTTGAGTCCACCAGGTCCATGATGACGGAGTCGGCACCTTTGGTGTAGACCACCACCTTTCCTGTCAGAGGGTGTCTAACCACCACCGACATCCTCTTTCTGTTGGAGTCAAAAGGGAGGACGTGAAGCAGCTGGACCACCAGTGATCCGATTCCTGGTAAATCTACCAGGAAACTATCGGCCGATCGGCCCCTCAGGGTGCAGCGGTAGGCCCGGGCAGCGTGGACCAGCGCTGCCTCGTCTGGACTTTCTGCCTCGTACAGCAGCTGATCGTCCGACACCTCCTCTTCCTCGTTGTCCTTCTCGTCCTCCTGAACTTGCTCTTCTTCCTCTGAACTGGCCTTAAGTTTGCAGTTTTCCTGCTCACGCTCCGGGCCAGGCCCCTCGGTGGGGGGGAATGTAAAGGAGTACGTTTTTCCCCGGGTAAAAAGCTTACTGGTGAAGCTGCGAGGGCTTCCTCTGTTTTGGGCGGAGAATGGGAGAAAGTCAAGGCGCTGAAACATCAGCTTGATCTCCTCTAGAGACCGGAGAGGGGTGCGGACTTCAGGAACCTACGAGTGGAACAGGCAACAAAGAAACATGAAGATGCTGCTGGTGTGAACTTGTGACTTAAAGACAAACATTTTTTAAAAAACGACTTTGCAGCCCGACACTGAAAAGGCTTCTACTCATTACGGACTGCTGATTGTTGTTAATAATTCAAGATTCTTGAACAAAGAATCTTAAATTATAATAATAATATATTTTATTTACACAGCTTGGCAGCTGTGGACGCTGTCCATAGTCTCACAGCTGGACAGGGAACACCTCAGGATCCTCCCAGGTGAGCTGGAGGATGCAGCTGGGGTGGGAGCCTGGGCTTCCCGTCTGAGGCTGTTGCCCCCGTGACCTGGCCCCGGATAAGTGGAAGACGACAGAATGAAATGTTTCTGGTTCATTTTTCTATGACTGAGGGAGCCGCGGGGTAAAGATTAAAATCCTGTAAATGTTCTTCATCTGAGAACAAACGAGCGTCTCACCACATGACGAGGCTGGCTGGGCGATGACACCACCACCGTGTTACAGATGGCCAGAGCCAGGAAGAAGTCGGTGATGTAGGAAAGCTCTAAACCTGGTGGTGTCTCAGCAACGTCCTCAGCCAGCGAGGACAGAAGACCCAGCTTCTTCACCAGCTCCGGGTCGGGGATCACATCCTTTGCCTGAGGAACAGGGAGGAGGGGTAAGATCAAAAGATGCTGAGGTTCTGCCACCATTCCGGACTCCACATAGTTTTGGACTGGTTAGGGTCCACATCAGCCCCCTCCTCGGGTCCTGGCTCCAAACAGAACTGTGTACTGAGCACCTTTACCCTACAAAAAGCCTTTATTTTGACGCTGATGACACATTTGATTATTGAATTCCATTTTTTGCACATGAACCATTGAGAATGATTTATTTTTGATCGTTCACACGATTGATTTGGATACTGTTACTAAAAATAGATCACAGGCGTTTTGTGGGTGGAGAGATGGGGTTGCGTTCAATGTTTTACGATTGTTTTCAGCGATATCTTTGACTAATGAGTCATTGAGTAAACACATCCAAGCGTGTCGCCCCTACCCTCGTTTATAACGCGCACACAAACTCTGAGCTCTTTTTTAGGTCGAAAATTTCACGAACAAAGTTTAATGTGTTTAACATGTTGTATTTTAATGTTTGGTACAAACAGACATTAATGTCTGTAAAAGAGTCCTGCAATTTACTAGATCTAACCGGATCTCGCATTGACTGGACTATATTTAGAGATCATTTAAGATAAGCCTGATTATGAAGTATTTGTGTGTTTTTCACATCAGACATAACCATGTGTTTAACTTCTGCTTTTAATACTAGAATGTGCAAATCATCTAATCTAATTAGGCTGAAAACACTTCTGTTTAACTGTGCTTTTGATTAATTGCTCTTTTTTTTATCTATTTTAATGATTTTATTTATTTAATTTTTAAACTTTTTGATTCTATGTTTTGTGATTTTAATGCATTCTTTTTCTTTTCTTTCTTGTGAAGCACTTTGAATTACATTTTGTATGAATTGTGCTATACAAATAAACTTGCCTTGCCTTAATCATCGTTTTATAACCAACATTTCAGCTAGCTCTACCACATACTTTTTGCACGAACATTTTTCCTTCTTATCAGACTCGGGACCATCTGTGTGCATCTGGCCTTCAAGGCCACTTTCGGCTACTCACGTTATCTTAATAAGGAAGGGAGCAGAGGAGGGAGAGCAGAGAATTTTTGGACCAGCGAGTGTAAGCACTACTGGCTCTCTTCCTCTCTTCTTTTTCGGCTGAAAAAGACAATTGTCAATCTCTGTTTTGTGAATTTTTATTGTTGGTTTTGATTCTGAAAATACTAAATTGAATAAAAGTCTTTTTTTGGACTTATAAGATCATCATGGAATTCTAACGTAAGACAATAAGAAACTAACTCATGCTCATCATGAGGTTGGCACTGTGGTGCTGGGTCCCTGCAAGCAGCGGGGTGTAGTGTAAATTTGGGGTTCTCACCATGCGGCTGCAGAAAGCTCCAGAGTCTGCAAGGATGTGATTGGCCTCTGCGGAGTCCATATTGAGCGTGTGCAGAGAGACAGAGCTCCGGTTCCTGCTGCACATTGACCCGATGGTGGTGCTGTGCCCGCACACCCTGCTGCATGCCGACCTGAGGGTGGCGCTCTGCCCACACACCCTTTCCTGTTCATACACCTCCAGCCTACGAGCTGATACACACACACGCACAGAAATTATTCCAAGTCTTTTTTCTTCTCCTTCCATCATTTCCCTTCAGGGGGCGCCACATCAAGTCAGTTTCTTCCATCTAACCCTATCTCCTGCATCCTCTTCGGTCACACCAACTATCTTCATGTCTTCCTTCACTGTATCCATGAACCTCCTCTTTGGTCTTCCTCTAGTCCTCTTTCCTGGTGGTTCCAAACCCAGCATCCTTCTTCTGATGTACTCTCTCTCTCTCCTCTGCACATGTCCAAACCATCTCAGTCTGACCTCTCTGACTTTAAAACCTCTAACATGTGCTGTTCCTCTGATCCTGTCCATCCTGGTCACTCCCAGAGAGATCCTCAGCATCTTCATCTCTGATACAAACATCTCTGCTTCCTGTCTTTTCTTCAGTGCTACTGTTTCTAGACCAATCAGCATGGCCGCTCTCACCACACTGTCTCTAGACCAATCAGCATGGCCGCTCTCACCACACTGTCTCTAGACCAATCAGCATGGCCGCTCTCACCACGGTTATGTACACTTTTCCTTTCATTCTAGCTGAAACTCTTCTGTCACACATTATACCTGATACTTTCCTCCACCCGTTCCAGCCTGCACACGCTTCTTCACCTCTTTTCCACACTCTCCATTGCTCTGGACTGTTGATCCTAGATACTTAAAATCTTCCACCTTCTTTATCTCTTCTCCCTGTAACCTCACTTTTCCAATTGGATCCCTCTCATTTCTGAAGTCTCATCAGATACTCTGTTTAACAGGCAGTAGAACCAATGGGTGGAGCCACAGTAGCTCCTCCCAAATAACCCTGTGTGGAAAGAGGATTTCTAATTGAATGAATGAATCCAGGTTTTGGGGTCTCACCGTTCTCTGTGTGTGGGTATTCCACCCCGTAAATACTGCAGCGGCAGAAGACCATCTTATTCTCCGTCAGGGTTCCGGTCTTATCAGAGAACAGGTACTGGATGTGGCCCAGGTCTTCTGTGATGTTCAAGGCGCGGCACTGGATCCTAGAGTCCAGGTCTGGACTGTACAGGTCCAGGTCATTACTGATGAAGAAGACCTGACCCAGTTTCACAATTTCAATGGAGACGTAGAGCGAGATGGGAATCAGGACCTGTAGGAGAACACAGAGAACCCACTTTGATTCGGTGGTCCTGTCGAGATGTGAGGCTTAGCGCCTCTGAGCATGCCCAGAACTCGTAGTCCACTACCCCTGTCTTCCAGCTGCTCTACCCGTCGAGATGAGCAACCAAACACTTCTGTAAACTGGTGTTTTTAGGTTTCATCATCATCATTAATGAACCAGTGGAAGAATGAAACCTATGATAATATTAAACATTCTCTTCCAGTAGGACCATGCCTAATAAACACGTTCATCTGTAGAGGTAGGATACCCTCTACTCAACAGAACACTGCTTCCACACCTGCAGGACGATGATCATGGTCCAAAAGACGTAGAACCCGGCGAGAGCCGGAGAGGTCTCCCCGTCCACCTGAAAGACGGCATCCTTCCGCTCCTTCAACCAGAGGCCGTGACCTGGACCAGAAACACAAGTTAAACCACGCTGACCCGCAGAATCCCTGACCTGTCTGCTGACCCGCAGAATCCCTGACCTGTCTGCTGACCCGCAGAATCCCTGACCTGTCTGCTGACCCGCAGAATCCCTGACCTGTCTGCTGATCCTGTCTGTGTGTCTGTCTGTCTGTCTGTGTGTGTGTCTGCCGTACCTATGGCTGCAGTGAGACACATCAGGATAAGCAGGACGACACACCACAGCACGTCTCCGTTCAGGCGTCGCTCCAGACGACTGCGTTTATATCGCGGCCCGCCGTTGTTCATCATCGCCTTCGTCTCGTGACCTGGAGACAGGAAGTAACGGACAGGAAGTAACAGACGTGTGCTTTTTTTTTTTTTTTTGCAGAAAGATATTTTTTTCACAGATGAAATAATAAATTTCTTCTGGAATAAAAAGTCAGATTAAATTAAAATTGTTGGAAATATTTTATGTAAATACATTGTTTTTATGAAGAAGGTGGATAACCTTGTTTCAATGTTTTGTTTTTTCTTGTGAAGTCTGTCTCTCTGTCACACTTACACACACACACACACACGTACACGTTCACCCACACCAGTACCATTTCCTTATTGGCATACCTTTATTTGAACACAACCTGAACTTCTACATTCTGTCGTGTAACACCACTACAGTATTCTATTCTATGAGTAAACCTGCTTCAGGTGAAGCTCCTTCTAGTCTGGATTTTGGTCACTCCGTACTGAGAGTCAAACAAATGGTACTGCTACCTGCAGTACCATTTGTAACGGCTGCAGAACTATCTTTGGTCTCTATTGACCCGCCCCTAAAGAAAAAAAAGATCCTAAATATAAAACTGAAACTTGACGAAGTGCTTTTATAAAACACGAGTTTGTCACATAAAAACATATTTTTTCTAGAAATAATTTTTACAAGTCGATCTACGTTCCTACCCTCACCATAGTAACCAGGATCTACGTTCCTACCCTCACCATGGTAACCAGGATCTACGTTCCTACCCTCACCATGGTAACCAGGATCTACGTTCCTACCCTCACCATGGTAACCAGGATCTACGTTCCTACCCTCACCATGGTAACCAGGATCTACGTTCCTATCCTCACCGTGGTAACCAGGATCTACGTTCCTACCCTCACCATGGTAACCAGGATCTACGTTCCTACCCTCACCATGGTAACCAGGATCTACGTTCCTACCCTCACCGTGGTAACCAGAATCAACGTTCCTACCCTCACCATGGTAACCAGGATCTACGTTCCTACCCTCACCATGGTAACCAGGATCTACGTTCCTACCCTCACCATGGTAACCAGGATCTACGTTCCTACCCTCACCATGGTAACCAGAATCTACGTTCCTACCCTCACCATGGTAACCAGGATCTACGTTCCTACCCTCACCATGGTCACCAGAATCTACGTTCCTACCCTCATCATGGGTACAAGCGGCCGAAATGAGCTTCCTCCGCAGGGTGGCTGGACTCTCACTCAGAGATCGGGTGAGGAGCTCTGCCATCCGGGAGGAGCTCGGTGTCGAGCCGCTCCTCCTCCAGGTCGAGAGGAGCCAGAGGGAGTGGTTCGGGCATCTGGTCAGGATGCTCCCCGAGCGCCTCGCGGGCGAGGTGTTTTGGGTACGTCCCACCAGGAGGAGACCAAGGGGCAGACCCCGGACCCTATGGAGAGACTATGTCCCACAGCTGGTTGGGGAACGACTTGGGATCCTTCCAGGTGAGCTAGAGGATGCAGCCGGGGTGAGAGAGGCCTGGGCTGCCCGTTTGAGGCTGTTGCCCCCGCGACCCGACCAAGGAACAAGCGGAAGATGACGGAACGAAATAGAATTTTGGGTAAATGACGGTTTCACAAAATGCAAAACCAGAAATCCATCAGCAGCTGTTTTTGGATGAACTTACTTTTATTCCATAAAAGGTTAAAGGATACAAACAAAAACAATGTGTGAGAAGCTGATTGGCTCTTAGAAAAACTACATTGTCTTATGATTGGCTCTGTTTTTATTTGTTTGTGTTGTGTTTTGTCGTTAATAATTTTGCTGTTAGTTTTTTTCTTGAGAGTTTGTTTATTTCAATTAAAAAAAAAAAAAAAAACCTGTTCAGACAGGAAGTAACAGACAGGAAGTCTTACCGGCATAGATCACCATGCCAACCACAGTGTCGGTGTTTCTGATGGTGCAGCTCCTCAGCAGCAGGTTGCGGTTGTGGACGCCGTACCGAGACCCATCTGGAAGCTCGCTACAGAAGAAGGATCAGGATCAGACAGGATCAGATGGACAGGGTCCAGGATACTTACATGTAACCTTTGAACCTGTTCAGGTCGTTGTTCGGGGTCTCACACTCAATCCGACCATAAAAATTCTCAGGAGAGAAGCCGTCGCCCTGGAAACGACAAATTTTGGTTAGATAGATACTTTCTTGATCCCTAAGGAGAATCTCTCCTTCATGTGGATCCCCATCAGGTTTCTTCTTTTTTTTGCACTGCTGTTTTTTTTTTTTTTAATCAAATTTAATTTTATTTATAAACACTTTTCCAACATAAAATTACACAAAGTGCTGAAAAAAAACCAAATAAAAACTGAAACTACATTAAAATCCAGATCGTTAAACAAAAAAAATAAATAAAGCGTAAGTCAAAAACAAGCATACATTAAAAAATTACACTTATACAAAACACTGCACACATGGATGGACGTTCACACAGCCCCTTTAACCCTCCCATACACAACCCCACCTACCTACTCCCCTCATTGCACCTGAACCGGTAGCTACTGTCTCTTTAACTGAAATAAAAATAAACATCCAGCCTGATGATGCTGTGAGGAAACAATAACTGGGGATCGGTCACACCAGGAGTCGGCCTGCCCACGACTGCAGAGACCAAAACCAGAGAGGTCCAGCCAGCTCCAAGAGAAACAGGCACCTGCAGAAGCCACCTGGCTAAAGTGAGCGATCCGCACCACCCAGCCCAGTCAGACCCCCACAGAGAAGACCCCACAGACTGAGCAGGTAGAGCTTAGAGTTTTTCCTCACCTGCAGCAGAACCTCTGGAACCACCTCCCTCTGCTTCAGGTTGGTCTCTCCGTCCAGGTTTGCAGTTTCGATGTAACAGAGTCCACGAGGATCCGAGGACTGAAGCAGGAGCATGTCTGCCGGAATGATCTCATTACAGGACAGACGGACAAAGTCTCCGACCAGGATGTCCTTCCAACGCCGCTCCATGTAGGACTTCTGGCTCCTGCAGAAAAACACAATGCAGCAGGATGTCAGAGGTATGGAGGGACCAGGAAGGAGTCACAGGTGAAAGCAAGGCAAGTCTGTTTGTAGCATAATTCATACACAAAGCAATTCAAAGGGTTTACGAGACAAAAAAAATGCATTAAAATCACAAAACATCATAAATTAAAAAGAGATTAATCTTCAGTCAAATTAAATAGAACTGTTTTCAACCTAAATTTAAACATGGCCACAGTGGAAGCCAATCTACCATCCCCTCCATTGTATTACGGGCAGGGGTAGCTCAGTGGTAGAATGACCGTCTTTACCAGTTCAATTCCAGTCATGAACTCATGCCCAAGTGTTCCTGGAGAGTACACCTAGCCCCTGGTTACTCACACCTTTTGGTGTTGTCATGGTTACCAGCTGTGGTGCAATACAGCACAGAAATATACCAACGAGGGGTTAATAAAGTTTGATTATTATTTGTTTAGTATTCTAAAAGGCTTAATTCTAATGGTGTCTCAGGGGATGCCGGAGCCTATCCCAGCTGAGTGAAGGTGAGAGGCAGGATACACACACACACACACACACACACACACACACACACACACACACACACACACACACACACACACACACACACACACACACACACACACACACACACACACACACACACACACACACACACACACACACACACACACACACACACACACACACACCCTAGGGGCAATTATTAGCAGCCAATCAACCTAACATGCATGTTTTTGGAGGAAACCAGAGAAAACCCACACATATACGGGTAGAACATGCAAACCACACACAGAAAGGCTAGTGTTTCAAGCCTCGCCTCGTATCCGGGACTTAAACCCCTGACCTTCTTGCTGTGAGGCCACCATGGTAACCACTGCACCATCACCTGGATTAATAAAGTATGATTACCACTGAGCTACGCCTCCTCTATCTGAATCCAGAGACTCAGAACCCTGTGATTCTAGTTTAAGGTTCGGATGAACTTGTTTTTACCTGCTGTAAACATGACAGGGGAGTCTGTTGATCAGAGTATCGGACCGAAACCGGCGATAGTCCTCAAACACGTCCTTAATGGCGGTGACAGACAAGACCAGAGTGATAGGAAGCACAGAGATCTCCGGCTGGAACGCTTCCACCACGGGGACAAAGTTCAAGGCAGCCAGGAAAATGAAGTAGATGTTGGCGAAGCGGTGAAGCTGCTCAAACAGGTTCTTTGGCAGGAAGGACAGCAGGGAGTACTTGGTGGTCCGAATCCGGTTGCCTTTATACGACTTGAGCAGTTCTCTCAGCTCCTCATCCTCGATGAAGGATGGTACAATGGTTCTCTTCCTCTGCAGACGCTCCTTGGTACAGTGATGTCGAGGCGGTCGTTCCAGACTATACATGAGTCCAGACCTGCTGGGTCCCGGTGAAGGTCAGACGTTCCGGTTCACCGAGTCTTTCCAGCTCATTCTAACTTCTCTGCGACGAGGAAGCGATCGAGTGGAGCCTTAACCGTAAGAGTGAATCATTTCACTGCCGCACCTGTTCAGGCACAGGTCAAAGTTCACCTGTTGCAGCTGGAAGGCGTGCCAGAGAGACTTCTAAAGTCCTCGACTCACCCTGAAATCAGAATCATTACCTCACCCTGAAATCAGAATCATTACCTCACCCTGAAATCAGAATCTTTACCTCACCCTGAAATCAGAATCCTTACCTCACCCTGAAATCAGAATCATTACCTCACCCTGAAATCAGAATCATTACCTCACCCTGAAATCAGAATCATTACCTCACCCTAAAATCAGAATCCTTACCTCACCCTGAAATCAGAATCATTACCTCACCCTAAAATCAGAATCATTACCTCACCCTGAAATCAGAATCTTTACCTCACCCTGAAATCAGAATCATTACCTCACCCTAAAATCAGAATCATTACCTCACCCTGAAATCAGAATCATTACCTCACCCTGAAATCAGAATCATTACCTCACCCTGAAATCAGAATCATTACCTCACCCTGAAATCAGAATCATTACCTCACCCTGAAATCAGAATCATTACCTCACCCTGAAATCAGAATCCTTACCTCACCCTGAAATCAGAATCATTACCTCACCCTGAAATCAGAATCATTACCTCACCCTGAAATCAGAATCCTTACGTTACCCTAAAATCAGAATCATTACCTCACCCTGAAATCAGAATCCTTACGTTACCCTAAAATCAGAATCATTACCTCACCCTGAAATCAGAATCATTACCTCACCCTGAAATCAGAATCATTACCTCACCCTGAAATCAGAATCCTTATGTTACCCTAAAATCAGAATCATTACCTCACCCTGAAATCAGAATCATTACCTCACCCTGAAATCAGAATCATTACCTCACCCTGAAATCAGAATCATTACCTCACCCTGAAATCAGAATCATTACCTCACCCTGAAATCAGAATCATTACCTCACCCTGAAATCAGAATCATTACCTCACCCTAAAATCAGAATCATTACCTCACCCTGAAATCAGAATCATTACTTCACCCTGAAATCATAATCCTTACGTCACCCTGAAATCTGAGAGTATTTCTGTCTTTCTTTGCCTCTCTGGATTTATTGTTGTGTTAGTTTTTTAGTCGGTTTTACAGCCGTTAGCGTCTGTTAAATAGCTTTCTTTGTGCAGCTCTTACAGACCCTCTAACGAAGCGGAGGACGTTTTGGGTTCATTGTGGAACAGGGGAGGTTTGGCTCAGAGGTAGAGTGGCTGTCTTTGGACCAAAGAGTTGCCAGTTTGATTCCCGTCATGAGCTCATGACTAAGTGTCCCAAAAGAAGACACCGTGACCCAATTACACCCAAACAATATCCTCACCTGCACAGAATTGAATGAGTTTAAACTACTGTAAACAGTGATTTTATCAAAACAAACTTGTTCACACTGACGTGGATATGAATGAAATTTTATAAATAGTGATTAGAAATGTTTTTTGTGATTTAGTGAAACAGAAATAGTTTTCTTTTTATCTAGGTAACTGTTAACATCCACCTGCCTTAATGAAGACTACAGGTAGAAACAACCTGCACAAAGCATCTCTCTCCTCCTTTGTTGGGTTAATCTTTATTATGTGTAACGTCCCTGTGAGGCAGAGGTGACCCCTCTCTCTCCCCAACATGCTTGCAATATGTCATGAGTCCAGTTGGAATGCTGTTGTACAAAAAGAAAACACTGCCACAGAAGAAGAGATTGTTTTTAATGATCTGCATGTCTGTAACATCGACTGTGACGGGCTGTTCATCGATGCAAACCTTGCAGTCCCTGATCAAATAAATCAAATAAGTTACTCCCACCATCTGCGCTGTCATGGCGACCTGCTGAAGTGCAATGCAGCACAATAATTTCCCCACATGGGATTTGTTATGGTACCAGTGTGTGTTCATGATGGAACCAATGTGGGTCCATGAAGGAACACGTGTGGAACTGGGTTTCCTGGATCAAGAACTCACCCACAGAAGACCTGGGCCAGGTTGTTGTTGACCTCTCTGTCGGATCTGAATCGCCTGTAGTCCTCCAGAGCGTCTTTGAAGGCGATGATGACGAGGACCACAACCAAAGGAATCATGGTGATCTCCTTCTGGAAGGCCTCTACGACCGGAACCCAGTTCAGCAGTGCCAGGAACAGGAAGTACAGGTTGGCGACTCTGTAAAGGACCAGGAGGAACCATCATCAGGAGAACCAGGATCTGGTGCATACAAGTTACATCCCTGTGTTCCCGGACTCAATCTGCTCTTAACAGTTCTAAAACCTAAAAATTTACGTGAAATTGTAAAATTTTCACAAAAGTTTTGTCCATTTTTTGAGAACTTTTGCTAAATCTAGTG